>APFE031370842.1:216041-275014 GCA_000404065.3 Pinus taeda
ATTTTATCTATGTGTTTTTGAAATATTTTGTTTTAAATGGATCAACAATCAAGACAATTTAAAAAATGTTATATTTTTTTAAGAATTCATTGTGTAAATTGGTAATCAAGTACTTGGTTGAAGTAACTATTGGGCTTCAAATATGTCATTTTTTCCCACCTTACGATACTACTATTCATAACTTAAATTTTTATATTTTTAAGTCATTTCATACCATAATTCCACAACTTGTTACCAATTCATAATTTACACTTTGTGGTTGATTATCATTAGTTTTCTTAACTTTTCAATGATTAGAGATGACTTTGCTATGATGGTTTTGCTAAGTTCATTTACCGCAGGGATCCATCATTCTTCATAATTCAGTTAAACTAATTGTTAGAGATTAATTACATAATTCTTGTAGATTAAAATCTCATTTTGTGATCAAATGAAGAATAATCTCGGGATTCTGAGACATGTGGTTTGTTCAAAGTACTTTCATTCAGATAACCCAGAAACCATTTGTCAAAATTCGTCACCATGAAGAAGTTATGGTCAGTGGAATCTTAAGTACAAAATTTTCGGGTTAAGTAGAAAAATTTTAAGTTTGACGATTTCGGATCAACGACGGTTTTGGATATTTCGGGTTGAAGACTTATTCATTTCCTTTTCAAGCTATATGGAGCTGCAATCAGATGTTCTAGATCTCAATCAAACTATGCAAGGATCATGAGATTGCCCAAGCCAAATTTAACATAACCGAATTCTAGAAAAATCAATTGAAATGTATTTTTGTAATTTTGTTGGCATATGGTTAAGATCAGAGCCTTGAGTTTGGGATTTCAAATTGTAAAAACATAGTATATATTTCAGTCACTTAGTACCAGAGAGGGAGTTACAATTTACACAGAGTTATGTAACAGAGGAAGCACAACTGTGGTACATTGAACTCTACTTTTAGATGAATTAATAGAAGGTGATGAAATTGATGTAGCCTTGCTACCCATTTTATGAATTGAGTTTACACCTGCAGCGCACAGACAAGAAAAGCCGCTTGAACCCATCTTGTTTGGAGGGTTAATATAGATTATGTAAGTGTGTTTATTTCATTTTTATATTTTATTTCTTGCAAATGGTTTGAAGTAGATTTAATTGCTTTGTCAATTTATTTCTGCATTCTAGATTATGTAATTGTTTTCTGATTTATGGTGTGATCCAGGGAATAGTTTTATGTAAGAATTGTGTTTTGCTTCAGTGAATAGATTTACATTTCATTTCCAAGTTGTTTGCTAAATAGTTTTCAGAATTCCAGTTTTCATTTTGTATTATAAATTTATCTCTGTTTTGTAGATTTGAGTAGAGGGTAACAATTCGAGTAGAGGGTAGTAAGTGCATTGTTGTTGGTTTCTCTTTGCAGGTTGTGGAGTACATGCATAGTCGCATTTTGTACTCATGCCGCATTCTGTACTCAGGATTCCTGTAGCTGTGCTCTGTACTCGGAATTGCTCTATTTTAGCTGATTGGTAGAATTTAGTTTGGGAGTGTGAGATGTATGATTTCAATTAAGCCTGTCATGTTTTCTTAAGTTGAATATAATAATTGTCATAGTTAATCATTTGTTGGTTTTTCACACTTTGTTAATAAAGTGTGTGAGCAATTAGCTTTAGGTTTTTACATGTTCAGTTGTTTTGAATCAAATAACATTCATTTAAATAGATCGTTCATTAGTTCTCAGTAAGTTTTAATTAGTTCATCATTTTATTAGAGTTATTCCTTTGTTTGAGCATGTTTTTATCAATAGATTAGTTTCAAACTAGGAATAAAAATTCCATACTTAATCTAGGAATAGATTTTAGATTTTATAATGTCAGCGGATGTTAAATGCTCTGATCTTGCGCTTGTGCCTCGAAGCTTACGAGTCTCGGATTGATAATTTAATGTTGGAATTATAACACATAATTTCTCTAACATTTTTGGCATCGTTTCCTTGGAGGTGTTAAGGGATTGGAGTGTAGTTGTTGTGTGGTGAGGATTTTGCAGGACAATCAAAGGGCGGAGAGTGTACGATAAAACATGAGTGAAGAGCCACACATCCACTATGGTGGGATTGCTCCAAAATTTGCTTGTCCAAGTAAACGAGGAGTTAAAGTTTGGTGAGTTTTATTGCAATTAGTAGTTTTAATTTATTTAGATTCAAAATTTCAAGCTCTTTAAAAATAAAACATTTTTGGGGTGTTGTAAGAACCCGTGTTTATTGATTCATGTTGCGACACAGGGATCATCAACTAGCATGAAAAATTCAAGAATGATTGAGAGCTTTAAGAAAGTCCCTCGAAGTACTTTCTCAAATCCTAGCAATAGCTAGGACATCTGTCTCTCAGGAAGAGTTCATCCTAACCACATTCAGGGAATTATCTATCTCTCCACAACCATAAAAGATTTGGAAGTCTCCCTTGATTCCTCTTGCCTATCTACCAAGGAGATCGAGCAATCATGTACCAAATTCGATGAAGAGCATCCTGTTGAACCTGAGATTGATGAACTTCCACTATGCCCAACAACAAGCCTTGTATGCATTCTGGAGACCAATTATCCAAGTTTTCCTAGCATGACCAGGGAAGGCTTTCAGAGTGGTCCAAATGAAAAAATAGGCCAATACCACCAGGATTACATCGAGCATTGGTTCCAAATCACAATCTAGTCAAAGTACCACTCTCATCTTCAAATACTCTTTGTATCACATCTTTCAAAACTGCTGATTTTTCATGCTCATGTACCTTCTAAAGTTTATATGTTAAATCTAGGCATGGATATATCTTTGTACCTGACTCAACTAGACAGGGACTTTGCTTGAAAACCAGGTAACTGATAGGCAAAGTTCCCAATAAAGTTTGTAAATTTGTATAAGTTCTTCAAATCATGTATCTTTCAAGTCATTATGTTTTATACTCGTGTTGGTTGATGTGGGATACCTTAAGGCCCACCTGCCAACAAGCCTTCTCCCATCAACATCAACACATTATTTGGGATCAATGTTAGGGTTAGATAAGGTACCTGGGAGCTTGCATGCCTAAATGGCAGGTGTCATTGTCATCTACTAAGGAAATACATCAATGTGTCTTGGTGGATGAATTATGCAGTCCATTCGACTTCGACAAATCCATTTATGGCTAGTAGAATGTACCTAGTGCCTTGATTCCCATTTACATCAAAGGTAGGTTATATCGCATTGGTTAACAACATCCTCAATGGTCGGTAATCTAATGATTCTTACTTATGTTCGACATCGACACCATATATTCACATATGCAAGATTGCACATAGGTGTGTAGCGGTTGAAAGCTATATGGTTTTGTGATCTCAACACAGATTTGCAGCAGTTTGAATCTTTGCATCAACATTTCCATTTTCATTTGCAACAGTATATTCATTTCAGTAAACGCTGCCATATAGCATCCTGGCCATTCATTTTGCAGCAACAATCAAATTTTGTTTGGGGACATACAACTCCTTAGACATGGGGGAGAAGGGGAACTTCAATTCATCCTTCAACCCTTCATTTCATCCTTCGACCCTTCAATTCATCCTTCATCCTTCTTCAGCAAACCAGATCAATAGTCAAATAAGCTCTAGCCATTCCATCCTCCACTTCATCCTGCAGCACCAAGCACATCAACAGTAAAGGTAAAACTTGAGGTAAAATTTGGCATAAGATTCTCTAATTCATTAGAAGGTTTAAGAAACTTAATGATTAACCACTTCTCATTCCATGCATTTCATCTTTCATAAATCATTATCCTTCTGTTTGCCTTCCATTCGCCACTCATAATAAAAAGAATTATACTCTGATTACAAAACCATATTAAAATCAAATACTTATGGTTTATTAATAAAGACAGTCTATATAGTGTCTTCTCCTAGCATTCTATTTGGAGGATGAATTCATCACTGCCATGAAATGATAAAGGAAACCATCTTTAAGCATTGGCCTTGCGATGACAGAGTATGCAAGCACCTATCTACATACTTACCATATCCATCACCACTTCATTTCATCCATCATCTCTTCCTCATCCATCCCTTTCTTGTCCTCAATTTCTATTGCTCAGTAAATTAGTATGATATGTTAAATGTGAAGAGTGTTGCTGCACAAGAACCAACACCTCCAAATATTCAAGCAGTGCTGCTCCACAGGAACCAACACCTCCAAATATTCAAGCAATGATGTCCCACAAAGAACCATCATCTACAAAAAAATACTAAGAATTTTTCAATGAGCAAAGGATTTGTTTGCATGAAAACATGCAAATCCAAAAGCATGTGGGGATGTTGGGCCTCAAATATGGCCATTTTTTCCATCACACAATCCCATTATTCATAACCTAAATTCCTATATTTTTAACTCATTTCATACCATAATTTCATAACTTGCCGCCAATTCATATCTTACACTTTGTGATTGATTATCATTAGTTAACTTTTCAATGATTAGAGATGGCTTTGCTATGATTTTCTAATGATGGTTTTTCCAAGTTCATTTACTGCAGGGATCCATTGCCGAAATTCTTCATAATTCAATTAAACTAGTTGCTACAAGTTAAGCACATAATTCCTGTAGATTAAAATCTCATTTTGTGATCAAGTGAAGAAAAATCTCGAGATTCTGAGGCATGGGGTTTGTTCAAAGTACCCTCATTCAGGTAACCCATAAACCCTTTGTCAAAATTCGTCACCGTGAAGAAGTTATGGTTTGCGAAATATTAAGTACAAAATTAAGTATTGAATTTTCGAGTTAAGTACATAAATTTTGGGTTTGATGGTTTCGGATCGGCCATGGTTTTGGATATTTCGGGTTGAAGAATTATTCATTTTTTTTTTCAATCTAGATGGAGTTGCAATCAAATATTCTAGATCTCAATCAAGTTATGCATGGATCATGAGATTTCCCAAGGGAAATTTGACATAACCAAATTCCAGAAAAAATCAATTGAAATGTATTTTTGTAATTTTGTTGGCATATGGCTAAGATTAGATCCTTGAGTTTGGGATCTCAAACTATAAAAACATAGTACATATTTTAGTCACTTAGTACTAGAGAGGGAGTTACAGGTTACACATAGATGAGTTATGTAGGAGAGGAAGCACAATTGTTGTACATTGAACTTTGTTTTTGGATGAATTAATAAAAGGTGATGAAATTGTTGTAGCCTTGGTGCCCATTTTATGAATTGAGCTTAGAACTGTAGCACATGCACAAGAAAGGCCGTCTGAACCCATCATGTTTGTAGATTTAATATAGATTATGTAAGTGTGTTTATTTCCTTTTTATATTTTATTTCTTGCAAATAGTTTGTAGATTTAATTACTTTGTCAATTTATTTCTGCAAGGAAGTGTGCTTTGTTTTAGTTAATAGATTTACATTTCATTTCCAAGTTGTTTGCTAAATAGTATTCAGAATTCCATCACTTCATTTTGTATTCTAGATTTATTTTTGTTTTGTAGCTCTGAGTAGAGGGTAGCAAGTGCATTGTTGTTCGTTTCTCTTTATAGGCTGTGGAGTATGCAAATAGTTGCATTCTGTACTCAAGATTCCTGTAGTCGCATTCTAAACTCAAGATTCTTGTAGCTGCGTTCTGTACTCATAATTGCCCTATTTTAGTTGATTAGTAGAATTTTGTTTGAAATTGTGAGTTGTGTGATTTCAATTAAGCCTATCATGATTTCTTAAGTTGAATAGAGTAATTGGCATAGTTAATCATTTTTTGATTTTGCACAGTTTGTTAATAAATTGCATTGCGTAAGCAATTAGCTTTAGGCTTTTACATGTTGAGTTGTTTTGAATCAAATAGCACTCATTTAAATGGATCATTCATTAGTTCTTAATAAGTTTTAATTAGTTCATCATCTAATTATAGTTATTCATTTGTTTGAGCATGTTTTTATCAATAGATTAGTTTCAAACTAGGAATAGAAATTCCATACTTAATTTAGGAATAGATTTCAGATTTCATGATGTTAATTTAGGTTAGACACTCTGATCTTGCGTTACTTGTGCTTGTGCCTTAGAGCTTATGAGTCCCGGATTGATAATTTAATGTTCGAATTATAACACATAATTTCTCCAACATTGACTTTTTATTTTTCTGGAGTATTTGGAGTCTATAAATTATTTATGTAAATTGCTTTAAATGAATCAAATAATGGATAAGGAGTACATGTTTTAGGTTTCACAACAAAACTAAAACCAAAACTAATGGATGAGTATCAAGACCTTGGATGGTATCTAATTCATTTTTGAAGCCTCAAATACAGTATGCCTCTTCATTGGGAATGGGTGAGTGTCAATGTCTTACATGGAACACAAACCATTTTTGACACTTAAAACACATCCCACCCCCATTGGGGAAAGTCTAAGACATATGCAACTTTCTCTTTTTTCATTTGAATTTGGTACATTTTGGAAAAGTAAGGTTCTAAGTTTTGTCTTCCTTTTCAAAAAGAGTTATTTGAAGATTGAAGAGATATTTAAGTGACATCCAAGCAAATGTTCATTTACATGTTGCTTCATGCACTTTTGTTAATGGTGGGGTTGTCCTAGAAGATCGATTGTGTCTTTGATGTTTGTAGAGGATCTTTGATTATATGTATTTCATGTGACCACTTTAAATATCCCTTATTTTATTTAAAACTCAGTGAGTTTTGGAAAAATGAGCTGTTAAATTTGGTTGTCTTTCTTTTTAGACGAGTTTTATGTAAGGTTGGAGACAAACATATTGAATTTTCTTTAAAACCCAGTAAGTTTTGGAAAATCGAGTTGTCAATTTATGCTCATCTTTCCTTTTCAATGAGAGTTGTACATAAGGTTGGAGACAAACATATTGAAGTGACATTCTAATAAATGCTTGAACTTTTGTGAATGGTGAGGTTGTCCTTTAAAATTAACGTTGTCTTAAAATCTTGAAGAAGATCCTTGAGCCCATTTATTTAAAAAGCACACATGCAATTTCCCCTAACTTTTTCACATACTTAGTAAGACTTAAAAAGTGACATGTTAGATTTTACTTTCTTTCCCTTTTCATTAAGAATTCATTCATTAACCAAATGCATTAAAGAATTCCACAAAGGACAAGCATGAATACTTATATGCAATGAAAGTCATTGAGAGGTGATTTTCTACCCAACCATAGCTTGGAAAATTTTAGGGGCAAAATTTCGCTAATTAGCGGTTTTTTGGACATTTTCTAAAAAAAAAATTCACTGATTTGGTTGAAAATTTTCCCATTTTTTACATATATATGATTAAATGGATAATATTTGCCAAAAATTTACTAATTTAAATAATAAATTACATGTTTTTTTATCGAATATTCACACATTCTATATGTATGACTTTTCAAACCATAATAGTTGCCCATAATACTATACATAGACATATTTGAATCCTTAAAAAATACCCTGACCATAGGAACAAAGGGTGGATTCCACCCCAAAACCAAAAGGAAAAGGAACCTCCTATGGGGCTATAAAATCACTCAGCCCAATCCATCACTCAGGACAAGCCATATGTATATTGTAGAGCTCTCCAAGCCCTAATCTAGCTATTAAACCAACCATGGCACTCTCTTCCACTATCCCACATAACACAAGGAAGGCCCACTCCTCCGTTTCAAAATGCCTTATAGTGCCCTTTCCCTCATGGTGCACTTCAACATGTGTAGAAAGAGCCCAATGTATTCTCTACCTTCTAGTAATAACACAAGCCAAAAACACTTGGATTCTAAAGTCAATGAATTGCATCCTCCATGACTCATTTGGTGATCGTCGTGATATGAATACATTGTGAAAAATTGAGGTTCAAGGTTCAAATCCCCTGTTTTATCATATGGGTCGTGTTGGGGTATGTCTGAGTTCACTTAGAGGTTATAGTTGTAGCAATTGGAACTGACCTCATGTCACATGTGTACAAGCTTGACCCAGTTTCCAATTCCTTTAGATACAAAAAAAGAGAGAATGAACAACATTAACAAGGTTTCAAGTTTGAAGGTATTGTCTTAGCTAGTATGGACATTATGGACATGATATTCCTCTCCAACCATCCTATTCTCTCTGACATTCACAAAATCAAGCTTCCTTAATCTCTATGACCTCTTACTAGTGACAAACACAAGAGAATCTTTTTCTAATTCCAACCATCATAGCAACTATGAAAAATTGAGTAGAAACATTCCCATGGCATGTAATCTTGTTTCTTCTCCATGCCTACAAATGGGTACCTCCTTTCCCACATGATAGAGTGTGCTTAAAATGAATTAAATATACAATGGAAGACCTTTTATTGCATGGTGCCCTCTCTCTTCCCAAGGATTTGCTAGATATGACACTTTCACTTAGACTGCATCCCTGAGTCAAACATTGATGGGACAACTTGTAAGAGAGCATGGGCGTGAAAGGGTATGTTTCTAAAGGAAAAAGGACAAGGTCAAATTACTCAACAACATCCTTTCCTCTTTCCCTCTTGTGGAATCATGGTACCCTTGTTCCTCTGTCAATCAACCATTCTGGTAGATATTATATTGTTATGTATTTTTTCTCTTCATACATGCTTTTACAAAACCATGAGCATATCATGGAAACTATACCCACCACATTCTAAACCTATCCCACCACTTGAACTGTATGCATTGACTAGTCAAAGATTGGCCTTTAGCTATGCATTCAGTAGGTCTATAATGCATTTCACATGTTTAGAACACGAGATCATTAGATCTCAACCCACATGGTTTGATTTCCATCGCATATGCCACATCATATAAATGATACATGATTATTACATATTATAATTTAGGGTTCAAACTTGGAGTATTACATTCTCCTACCCTTGGAATAACACTATTCTCATTGTTTGTTTCCTTCTAGTAGTAAGACAATGTATCCACATCTTTGTTCTTCAATTGCATATGCAATCTTATCCTCTTTATTGCAACTAGCATTTGATGGCTATCTAGATTGTATTGTCCTACAATTTCTTTCATTTCCTTGAGGTGCTTCCAAGGCTTCAACATTTCAGCATATACCTACAATAATAATTTTGAGACTTGAAGCTCAAAGTGGGGTATCTTTGGCTATAAAAGGGATAGACAACAACAACTTATTGAATAAGAGGAATAAAGATCTTCCTCACGCTCAATGTAATAATGGGTCATCACTCTTAAGGCAACGGGACAATGAATGCTTTAATATAGAGTAGTGTTGAAGTGATATGACATGGCATTGGTGCTCCTTGTGATTTCTTGGGAGAAATTTTGCAAATGATTGCCAAAATTTATGCTCTCATGGTTGACTCTAAGATAGATCCTGAGATGTTATGCCCTATTTTAGAATCCATCAATCATATGGACAAAGTACACAACTCTAGTCAAATATTAGAGCCTCTTATTTTGAGGAGTCAAATTAGGAAGTGTCAAGTGGTAAGAATTCTTGAAGTGAGGAAATTTATATTCCTAGATTTTTTATTGATGGTTGTGCGTCATCATATTCATATATGATGGTCCCTAGCTCCTATCTTCCTAATACCCAAACTCAAAGTGTCAAAAGGAGAGGTAAATTGAAGTAATTTATCATTATTGTGGATGGCACATGGTATACATTTAAGCTTATACTTGTTTTCATTCTTGAGTTCTATGAGAGAGAATGAGGGTTACCCTATTTGTTTAATGTTGCTCTTAGAGTGCTTTGTTCATTCAAGATTGTCTTTGGTTATAAAGGTTGTGTGTTGCAAATCATCTTAGCATGATTTACCTAACTCAATAACCTCCTTTTACAATATATCAAATACACAAAATTAAGATGATGTCTACAACTAGGTCTCCATGGTATATATAGGATACAAAATTGTACAATTATAATTAAATATCCTACCTAAATAATAACGATGACAATAATATAACAATATCAATGTAATGTCCTGAGGGCTAAGGCTTAACATGCCATGCCCCTTGGAATACATGTTTCCCTCAACATTGGATTAGTTATGGATGCTTTTGTATGAAAACTTCATCTTCCCATGTCACTTCTTATATTGGTAAGTTATTCGACTTGATAAGGTACTCAGTAGCTACTAAATATTGTGGTTGCTTGATTTTTGTTTTGGTGATTGTTTCAAGTTCTGGTATCATTTTCCTCTCGTCGTCAACCTTTAGAAAAATAATTTGAATTAGCTTCTTTAGGAAATAAACATGCAATACCTAATGTCAACATGAAGGTGGAGGCAACTCCAATTTATAATCCATACTACCAATCCTATGTAATAACTTATAGGGCCCATAATACTTGGTTACTAAAACATTGTCATCCTTTTGTTGCTTAAGAGACACCAATTTGTATGGTTGCAACTTGAAATGCGCAATGTTTATTTGTTTGCGGTTTCATCAAAATTTGTGCTATAACCAAGTTGTCCTTCAAAAGTTTTGAACCACATGTTGGTGCTATGTGATCTTCCACTACTTGAACCTTAATTTTTTATTTTAGGGGTGATGTAATAGATGGAGGATAATAACAATAGATGCCATCATGAGGACATTTTAGATGAATGAAGAATTTAAACTATTTTAATGAATGTTGTAGCTATTTTAGTTTCTTTAAAGGGATGGGAAAGAGAGAAAAAATGGGTATAATTTATGAGTTGATCCACCTCCACAATAATGACATTATTTACTTCATAATTTGGTAAACTTTTGATAAAATCCATTAAGCCCTTCTCCAAGAAATAGATTTGTATGGTTAATAGTTGAAGAAGATCTAGGGACTTGATTATATCTCCTTTGTTATGTTGGCAAACCAAATATTCTACCACATACTTTTGAATATCAATTTTAATACCTTTCCAAAAAATATATCTCGATGTTGTGGTAAGTTTTCAAAAATCCTTAGTAACCTGCGACAAGAGAAGTGTGCAGTTTGATTTGTGAATCATTTTTCCAAACAACTTTATCTGATGCACTAGGGTCATTTTGTAGTTGTTGAATGAGCTTTGATGCCTTTTAGTCCTACTACCATTATGTCATTTTTTCTCCCACCTATTCAGCCTATGGAATGGAAATAACACAAAATAAATCCTTAATGTTTTTCTTATTCCCTTGAAAGTACATCTACAACCACACGTTGTTTCCCTCTTTTATAGATAATTTAAAATACTAACCTAGAATATTTGTAATTGTTGGCATTTCTCCTCCGAAGATAGTTTTTGTTCCAAGAAGTACTTCAAACATTGCAATCTATTTTAAACTTGAATTGTCTTCTTATTTGTAACATCCTTTTTTCATAACACCCCATGTATGTAAACACAAATATGTGTATTATGCACATATGTAAATCTATGTGGCAAATAAATTGATGACTAGCTAAAGGGAGGGACATACGAATCCAAAGTTTTGAGGGGTAAGGTCTATGGTAGGATGTTGTGTTCCCTTGAGAGAATTTTGTGTGCTTGATGGTTTTCCTATGGCTTGTCGAGAGAAGGCCATACCAACCTCCCTTAGTTGTCATAATTGTCACCTAACCACGGATTGGCCTGTGCTAATAAGAATGAAGTTGTTGAGTGGGTAGCCTAGGTGAAGGACGGTGCCATACTGCCCCTTTTGTCATGGAACATGGAAGAGAGAGAGAAAGGATTGTAAACAAAAAAGGCCAAAGGTGTGAAGGAAGAGAAGTCGGTCTTTTGACAATTGATCAGGAGGTGTGGTCAAAGTGCAAAAGAGGCACAACACGATTGGTGTAGAAGCTTGATGAGCAGAAAGCATGCAAATTGCCATATATTGTGGAACAAGGGACCTATGGGAGATGACGTTGGTGAGGAACTTTGTCTCAAGTTATTGTTGAGAAGGTAGCAAGCAAAAAGTTGGGTGCAACTGTACCCTGCGATTTATGAACTAGGAAAGTATTCACTGTGAATGTATGAAGGCCAATGAACCATGTGTTTAAGCCTAGAGGACCATTGGGAACTTGGTGGAGGAATTAGATCACTGTGGTGATTTTTGTGAGTATGATAAACCACCTAGTGCTTGTTTCCTTGCAAATAAAACATCGATATATAGCAATCTGAGTCACTATGGTGCTTGTTGTGAGGCTGATAAACCACCTATGACAGTGGACTGTGGACCACTTCTGTGATTTCCATGGATAGGAAAATGATAAAACACCAAAAGAAATTGATCTCACCTCTTTGAACTGAGATATAACCCCCTTGATCTTGGGAAAAGCCCTATGTTTTAGACCAAAGAGAAATCAAGTCATTATGGTGCTTACTATTGGAGAGAAATAGATAAAACACCTGGATAATGCACCCCTTTTCTTGATTATGTAATTAAGGCTTGGGTATGAAATTCACTGAATAAGCATCCCATCAGAATTTGGATCCAGCTTGAGGTTGGTCAACTACAAGAAAGACAATAGTGTGGTCGACCTAAGGTTGGGTGGAGAGTTGAAGTCCCTCCTTCAGTTTCCTTTTCTGCCACCCCTATGATACCGGCTCGAGGTTGGTCAGCTAGAAGAAATACTATAGTGTGGTTAGCCTAAGGTTGGGTGGAGAGTTGAAGTCCCTCCTTCAGTTTCCCTTTCTGCCATCCCTCGATACCACTTTGTAAACTTCGGAGGAGCCATTCATTCAAATGAGGATATGCTAAAACATTGCAAATCAGATGAATCTTGAAGATTAAAGATATTCATTATAACATATGAAGTAGAAACCAAAAATAACTTGGTGCGCAATGTAATAAATTAGTGAAATTTGAGGTTGTGTAATGTGTGATGGCGCAAGGAAGGAAGTTAGACTAGGAAGTGAGAATGCAATGCGATATGTCTTAGTAATGCATCGTAGTGCAAATAGTTGGTGACTTAGAAATGCATTGCAAAATGATACAAAACACTAAACAAATCTATTGTATCTCAACACAACAGTAAGGTCTAGGATAAAAAACAAATATGCAATGCAATGTAGTATGAGTTGTGATGTGATTTTGTATCAAAGTGCAAAGTTTCACTACATGATGAGTAGAGGGTTTTCACTTTGTGCAATATCAAAACTTATATTGATAAACATTATTTGATGTGGTGTGTAAAGAGGCTTGACACTTTAATATGAAATGCGGCATGTGTTTCTTAGAATGGTAATGAAACAATGTAATGAGGAGTCACGATGCAATGAAAGATCACAATGTATATGAAAAGATCGTGATGTGCTGGCAAGAAGATTGGAAAGTGGCATAGTGTTGGAAGGGGTGAGTGGTGTTCATGTTATAATGTTTATATAGGAAGGTGGAGGGTTGGATAGGTGGATGGTTATGCGAAAATAGGTAATACTTAGTTCACTGACAAAAAAAAAGCTTACAAGAGTAAGGTGTGGAATACCTACCTGTAACGTGGTATGGTTGTTACAGTCCAGGAGGCATAGTGCAAACTCGGATCATGGGGAAGTGTTAACAAAGTGTGCATCGCAAGAAATTAGAACAGACTTATGATAAACTTACACAATGAAAATGAATGAAGGGGGGGAGTTACATAGATTTTTCACTATGGAAGCACTTTTAATGCACATTTATTGTGTTGTCACAAAAAGAGTTGTGATAGAGGACTGTATTGCGAGGTTGTGATGCGATGTGCTTCAATATTGAGATGTGACTCACCTTCCCTTCCATTCCCAAATTAAGGGCATGGAGAATATTTTTAGGGGCTTGATCACATAGATGTTGAATATTTTGAAAGAAGGGACCCTAAAATTTGGTTCCTATCAGAATTTTTTTAGGGTTGTTGTAGTTGCTACAATAATTGGTGAATCACTAGTAGAACCTTAGTGTCTCTGGTTTTGATCCATATGGATATTGGTGGCCACCCACTAATTCCACTTGGATCCACACCAGTGCTTCTTTCAGTTTTTCAGTGTCCTTAATTATAGCACAATTTACTATTTTTAGCATTTTTTCGGGTCCTAAACTTCCGGAGCCGTTTTGAGGCCCTAAATGACATTTTTTGGGAAATCTACCACCAACAATTTTCTGTCTAAAATCGTCTTTTCCGTCGTAGTCCTCAGAGAGATCTTTCCAACAGTTATCATGCACGTCAAACAGAGATAATATGACCAATTCGCGACCTCGGGAAGTTGGCTGTCCAACTCATCCCAACAGGGCCCACAAACTCTTGGTGTTACATCTCCTCGGGTTAGGGCTTTGGTTGTTTAGGGTTTTCTCTTATTGTTCAATAATAAAAAGGCCCTTGAGCCTCATTGTAAGACAGTTCAAAGGCATGTAGCTGCCACATCTCTTCTCAGATATAAGCTACCATCACCCTAGCTGGTTTATTTCCATTCCTATTTGTAAGCATATTTCAGTATTTTACATTAATGAAATGAAGTATTATTTCCGCTGCATCTCTATGTTTATGGTTATCTCTATAATTTGTTACGTTCCTGTTTAAATCCGGATCAGTGGCATCAGAGCGGTCTGCTTTTCTTCTCTGTTTTTCTTTGCATGTCCCCAACGAGGTCAGGATATAAGGAGTTAGGGCTTGAACCGGTCGAACCTTTGCAAGACCAGCCTCGCAAATTCCAACGGCCTCCCATGGCGGATGAGAAGAAAGACGAGGGGGCAAGAGATCCTATCAAAATCTTGCTCGAAGAAGCCCTCGAGCGACAAAGGAACACGATGATGGACAACTTTGCCCAGATCCTTCATCGGCTACCTAGGGGCGACGCATTGGCTTCCAACAACAACTCTGGAAATGCCCCACCATTTAAGGTACAAGTTAATTTTGAAATCCCCATATTCAAGGGTCAAATAGATGCAAATGCTATTGATAAATGGTTAAATGTGCTAGACGGTTATTTTTCTATTCATGATTTTTCCGGTCAGGAAATGATTATTTTCGCTCTTCTCAAAGCAGCCCCCCATGTCAAGGATTGGTGGGAAACATACTGCGAGCAGAAGGATGAAAGTACAGGCTCACTATTTTCAGCCGCACCGACTTGGAATTCATTCCGGGATGCCATCAAGGAGTAGTAATACCCTGTCGAAAGCTATGAGGATCAATACATAAAGTGGACCACGCTGCGGCAGGGAAGGGACCAAGACATACCAGAGTTTACCAATATTTTCCATACCCTTCGCACAAAGTTGGGTATCAAGGATACAGAGCAGCATTTGGTACTCAAATATTGTGGTTGCCTGCACAAGTACATCCAAGAAGAAATAAAATTCCTGAACATCTCCTTGCTCGACATGACATACCGATATGTCGTCGAGGTCGAGCAAAAGTTTAAACAGAAGAAGCGAGACTTTGGGTTTGCGAATCCGAAACAAGGGAAAGGTGCCCCCAAATCGTAGAACAAAGGAAAAAGCCAAGGCGGGGCGGCCCAAGACAACCCGCCAAAGCTGCAAGCAAAGAATAGCGCTGCGAAGCCGAAAAAGGACACAGGAAAGTGGTGTGAGTTCCATAAGAGCTCCACTCACAACACAAGTGAGTGTTGGGCCAAGCAGTCACTGATGGTCGAGCTAAAGGTTTCAGAATCAGATGCATGTTTTGACTATGAGTCAAAACCCGATAAGGGGAATGACAAAGGGAAGCAGATTATCGATGTGGAGCCCAACGCCACCATTGCCACCATGAAGATCCAGAAGGAGGAACCCGAAGATCCATAGGAGGAGGAGCATCTCTTCCACTCCCAGATGTGGGTAAAGGGCTCCCTACTACAGTTCATTGTTGACAACGGGAGCCAAAAGAACCTCATTTCGGCAGAGGTCGTGAAGCGGCTGGGCTTATCGACCACAACCATACACCATCGGGTGGCTGCACCAAGGATGGGATCTTCGCGTGAGCCAATAGTGTCGCCTTCCATACAACATCAAGCCCTTCACGGATGAGGTATTCTGTGACATTGCTCCCCTTGAAGTTTGTGATGTGTTATTAGGACAACCATACTTGTAGAAGCGACATGCTATGTATGAATCAAGGCCCCGTGCTGTTATTATTACTTTGGGAAATAAGCTGTACAAGATACCAGAGGTAGCACCGCCTACTGCCATCTCTTTGGTTACTGCAAAACAATGTAGTAAGCTCATTTCCAAAACTAGGAAATTTGTTTTCCTGATGATATGCCCTCAAGAAAAGAAGAAGACAATGGTGATGACCTCCAGACAAGGCCCCTCCACACGACAACTACAGATGGACAAGGTCGTGGAGGAGTACAAGGACATCTTCACCTCCCCCGCAGGGGTTCCTCTGCACTGTCAGGTCAAGCATTCCATGGATCTGACCCCAGGTGCATCGCTGCCCAATGGACGAATCTATCGACGCTCTGTTCTGGAGAACGAAGAAATCAAGAGGCAGATTTAGGAGCTGCTGCAAAAAGGTCACATCTGTCCGAGTTCATCGTCCTGTGGGAGCCCGATCATGCTGGTATAGAAGAAAGATGGGACTTGGAGACTCTGTATTGGCTATCGGGCGCTGAACAAGATCACTGTCCGTAATAGGTACCCAATCCCATGGATTGATGACCTCCTGGACCAACTAAAGGGGGCAAAATATTTCAGCAAGATTGATTTGAAGTAAGGATATCACTAGGTACCAATCGAACCCTTCGATGTGTGGAAGACTGCCTTCAAAGCCAAGGAGGGCCTTTTCAAATGGTTGGTTGTGCCTTTCAGATTGACGAATGCTCCTGCAACCTTCATGAGGCTAATGGATGACATCTTGATCTTTAGCCAGAGTTGGGAAGAACACCTCCACCACATCCGACAGGTTCTCCAAACACTGCGGCAACACAAGTTATGTGCCAATTTGGAGAAATGCACTTTTGGCATGGCCTAGGTTCAGTATCTGGTATACATTATTGATGAACAGGGGGTGCATGTGGATCCATCCAAGATCCAATTCATTTGGGATTTTCCATCTCCAACCACTCTGATAGAGCTTCGCAGCTTTCTAGGCCTTGCCAACTTCTACCGTAGGTTCGTGTTGGGATTTTCTCATATCACTTGGCCCTTGAGTCAAGTCACTAAGGGAAGAGCAAAAGAAAATTTATTTTGGCCCGAATCTCAATAGAAGGCATTCATAGAGTTGAAAGATCACCTCTGCTCAGCACCGGTTCTTGCATTACCAGACTTGAAACAACCATTTGAGGTCGAGACAGATGCCTCTGACTATGCTATTGGGACAATCCTTACTCAACACAGGCATCCAATAGCATATCACAGTGAGACACTTTCAGACACAGTCCAGAAGTATCCCACTTATGACAAAGAGATGTATTCCATTGTGCAGGCCTGCCGACAATGGAAGCATTACATTTTGGGGAAGGAAATGGTCATCCACACAGACCACAGACCCCTGTAGTTCATATAGACCCAAGGGAAATTGCAGAATGATTGCCATGAGAAGTGGTCCACATACCTGCAACAGTTCCATTTGAATATCAAGTATAAGAAGGGAAACACCAATAATATTGCAGATTGCCTCAGTCGACCACCGATCATGGAGTTAACCACCGTGCTCAACTCTTGTGAGCACGAGACTTCTGATTGACCAGTGCTTTACAAAAGTGACCTGGAATTTGGCCACACATACCAAACACTCTTGGAGGGTCAGCATGTTCTAGATTTTCACCTCCAAGATGACCTGTTATGCCACCTGGGTCACCTTTGTGTTCCTTCAAGCGAGCGTGCCAAGATGATTTGGGAAGCACACTACAATCAGGCTGTTGGGCATTTCGAGGTCAAAAAATGGTGGCAGTACTGCAGAAGTATTTCTATTGGCTGAATCTTTGACAGGAGTTCGGGAAGTACATCAGATCATGCACTGCCTGCGCCATTTCCAAACTGACCATCAAGAAGAAAAGCCTCTATACTCTGCTGCCTACCCCTAGTCGACCTTGGGAATCCATCTCCATGGATTACATGTCAGGCCTTCCTTCCACTAAGCATGGAAATGACTGTGTTTTTGTGGTCGTCGACAGGTTCTCAAAGATGGCCATTATGGCAGCCCGCAAGAAGAATATCACAGTAGAAGCCACTACTAAACTCTTCTTTGAATGAGTGTGGGTACACTTTGGGATCCCACAGTCTATCATCTCAGATCGGGACAGCAGGTTCCTGAGTACATTTTGGTCCAGTCTCTGGTCGATGCTGGACACCAAACTAACTAAGTCCACAGCCTTCCATCTTCAAACTGATGGCCAGACAGAGAGGTTGTCAACAGGATGATCGTACACATTCTGTGCATGTACAACTCAAAGCATCCATGCACATGGGACGAGAGCCTCCCCTATGTTCAGCACAACTACAACCGGGCTCTCCACAGCTCGACTGGCCACAACCCTTTTCAGGTGGGCTTGGGATTCCAACCACTATGTCCCATCGATGTGGCCATGCCATTTGCAACTACTCAAGCAGATTCGGCTCATGTCCAATCTGAAACAGATAAGGCAAACAGCTTCATTGAGCACATCCAACATATTCGCCAGCAGGTCCATGACATTTTAGAGAAATCAAATGCCAAGTACAAGCAACGACATCATCAACATCGGGTGCCACACAAGTTTTAGGTGGGCGACAAAGTCTGGTTGTATTTGCAAAAGGAGCGCCTTACAGGAGCCTATCGGAAACTCATACCACTCCGATATGGTCCTTACACCATTACCAACGCTATGGGAGACAATGCATTTGAGCTCAGCATTCCCCCATTCCTTGGCCTGCACCCAGTGTTCAATGTGGACCGCCTTCGGCCATACTTTCCACCATTACTAGACACATCCAACATTGCAGAACAACTCATACCCACAGAGTTAAATCCGAATTGCATGGAACAAGCTGCAACTGATCGGATTATGGACACACAGATCAAGCACACTTGCCAGCAAAATATCCAACTGTATCGAGTTGTCAAAGCAGGCCAACTCCTTCACCAAGGCAAGTGGCTCACCAGGGACCAAGTTTAGCAAAAGTTCCCTCATCTCATGGAGGAACTCAACGCAATGGGGACCATTGCTTCCTAAGGGGGGAGGAATGGTCCAGGTGGATATTGGTGGCCACCCGCTAATTCCACTTGGATCCATGCCAGTGCTTCTTTCAGTTTCCTTAATTATAGCACAATTTACTATTTTTAGCAGTTTTTCAGGTCCTAAACTTCCAGACCCGTTTTGAGGCCCTAAATGACATTTTTTGGGAAATCTTCTGCCAGCAATTTTTTGCCTAAATTTGTCTTTTTTGTCGTAGTCCTCGGAGAGATCTTTCCAATGGGCTATCATGCGCGTCAAATGGAGATAATATGACCAATTCGCAACCCCGGGAAGTTGGCTGTCCAACTCACCCCAACGAGGCCCACAAACTCTTGGTGTTACATCTCCTCGGGTTAGGGTTTTGGTTATTTAGGGTTTTCTCTTATTGTTCAATAATAAAAAGGCCCTTGAGCCTCATTGTAAGACAGTTCAGAGGCATGTAGCCGCCACAATCTCTTCTTAGAGATAAGCTACCATCGCCCTAGCTGGTTTATTTCCATTCCTGTTTGTAAGCATATTTCAGTATTTTACATTAATGAAATGAAGTATTATTTCCACTGCATCTCTGTGTTTATGGTTATCTCTATTATTTGTTGCGTTCCTGTTTAAATCCAGATCAAGTTTAGCCTTTACTTATGATATAGCTTAACATGTTTTGGGAAGTATTGATCTTACTCGGTGGGTACCACTTTGTAGCTATTTAATTCTGACTAAAGATCTTTCATCTCTCCGTAAACTAACTTGGTCTTGAAACATAACACACCAACCTCAACAAAAGTCAAATACTAAAAACTTTGATGAGGAATAGATATTTTATGCAAGTGAGTTTAAAATTCTCAAAATTAAGATGAGTCTCTAGTGTTGCTCAGCTGCCAACGAGAATCCATAGCCCCAATAGAGTCACTCAAAGAACACAAGCATTGCTTCGCCGCCAATGAGCGTCCATAACCTCGATGAGGTTACTTGCATCACCTTTTTGTGCGAGAATCAATTTTCATGCCTTTACCCTTTTATTTATTTTATTTATATGCAATATTCTTTTTTCATTATTATTTTTTGGGCATTTGATGACTAGGTGGATGAGGGATCTCGACTTAGCTTTGTGAAATAGACGAGTTGTTCCTCATTTTTCAGAGACTTTAATATTTTCTAGAATGGGTTTTCTCACAATTGCACTTTTCTCTCCATCTCTTCTCTAACTAATGGGTTGATACATTCACACACATAGTTTATCTATTCAAGACCAATCAAGTTGCAGAAATTCTAATAAAATTCCAGGCTTTACTAGCTTAATAGAGTTGCCCGCAAGAGTCAATTCTTATTTTCCAATTGAACCATTCAAGCTCATATAGATGTTTAAAAATTAACCTATTGACGGAGATTAAATGTTATCCAACTAATGAAAAGTTACTACAGACCCATTCACGGCATTAGTAGAGCATCATTTTTTTATCTCTAGGCATGAATTATTTATGTACAAGGGTTTCACATTTGAATGAAAAACAAAGGAACAATCTGGCAAAATAAAAATAAAAAATAGACATATATTAGCTCAAAATAAAAATAAAAAATAGCTCAAATTTTTGTCATCTAAAATAAGTTTTCAAATCTTGGCCATTGACAAGGAGGGACTTTATCTCCCCATGTAAGGTTTGCAATCGATAAGTGTTGAGGACAAGTTTCTCATAAATGAAAAACAGACTGAGCTAGATGGATTGGAACTTGGTATGTTTTCCTTTGTCTTCATGGGGTTTATCCCATTTCAACACAAGGTCACCTACTTGGAATTACCTATCACTTGCAAACTTCTTACTTCTTATTTATCACCTCTTGATTATTTTTTGATGGGTGGCAAATTTGGAGAGTTCCTTTTGCCTTTCCTTCTTAAGCTTAAACAAAGTATTGATTCGACTTTAAAAAATGGGCAAGACCGACCATGAAAGTCTTGAGAAAGTTCCAATGTGGGTACGTAAGGATTTGAAGGGAGAATAACTTCTTTCCCATATACTAGGAAGTATGGTTAAGCTCCTATCGAAGAATTTGGGGTCACCCTATCGTCCCACAGAGCATTGGATAATGCATTACGCTAGTTGTGTTGTTAGTTAACTATGGTTTTCTTAATAATTCAGATTAAATTCTTATTACTTTACTCAACTAAACCATTTTCTTATGGATAATAATTGGAATAATGTCTTAAAATTATACCTTTATCCAGCGACAAGTTCAAATAATTTCATTGATGAGAAATAAGCAACATTGACAAAAACAAGAGATGACAGAATGTGTTGCTCAATAAATTGCATTACCACTTTATCATTGATTTGCTTGAGTGGTGTGGCTTCGACCCAACGTATGAAATAAATCATAGCAGCGAGAATATATTGGTGTTGTTTGGAAGAATGCAGACAAGTTCATCGATAACATGCTCTTATTTCTCTCCTGACCCACTTTTGATATATAGGATGTTTTCTGGCATAAGCATGCACATCTCTTAACAAAGCAGACCAATAATATCTTTTTTTGTCTTTGAGGTTTCTGCGAGTCTCATGTTTATGTAGATTATCTTCTGGATCCATCACATTCAATTTCTTTTTTGATCGATGTTTCGAACTAGCAACGGTGGTTCATCTTTAGGATGTGAAAGAGTTGTTGAAAGACTAGTCTTATTTTTCAAATATATAGAGATGTATGAGATGTCTAGCTGACAGAGTATATTAATTTTATTTGTATTAATTATTTCATATTTAATTAATATATATATAGATTTTAATTATTTAATTATATTTTCCTTTGATTAAATAATGTTTTAATTTTAATTAATTATTAATTGAATATATTTCTAATTAAATTAGTTTTTTATTGTTAATTCTTATATTTATTTCAGTTTATTTATTAATATACATATTTTAATTATATTAATTATTTAATTATTATTAATTAATGTTATGATATTTATTTATTTATATTTATTTAATTATTAATTATGGTTAATCTATTTTCTTATTCTATTTGTTTTTATTTTAATTTTTAATTTGTTTAGGATGAGTTTCCCTATTCTAATTGTGTTAATTATCCCTTATTCTATATGTGATTTAGTTATTCTGTTTAATGAATTATTATTATTATTTTGTTAGGGTCATAGGTGAGTTAATAATATCTTCTTATTTATGTTTTATTGTAATTGTTTTTACTTTGTGTTTATATTAATTTTATTAATTTTAATTATATGTCTTGATTATTTATTAATGCTTACTACATAATGTCCTATGTTGTGGAGTTTATTATGGTTATGATATTTTCAATTGATGTTTATTTCCTATGATTTTTGTTAAATTATATTCTATTATGGTCATAGTATGTGTTTAGTTAAAATAGATTAGATCTTTATGTTTGTTTTAGGTTAATTAGAGGAGGATTATAGTTAGGTAGGGGTAGATTTGGATGATAGGATTGGAATCCAGTTTTCGCTTATGGTTTATCCATCGTCTCTATTGAGGTTATTAGGGTGTTTGCTAATTTCTATGGCTTCTCTGAATTTCCTTATGAAGTAGTGATCACTTCTAGCTAAAATACGAGTATCCTCTATACAGATTTGGTGCTTAGTTTTATCCTGAAGATGAACCACCGTTGCTGGTTTGAAACGTCGATCAAAAAAGAAATTGAATGTCATGGATCTGGAAGATAATTTACATAAACAATAATATCTTGCTTAAATGTTTGTGCACTGTGGTGTCACTAGCGAAGTGACGTCTTGCCAGTCCATCATGAAGTTTAACTAAAATTTTATTTGCTTCTGATGATTGCAAGCATCACAATAAGACTACATTATGATTCCTTCTAAAAATATTGTCATTTATGGATTATTAATGAATTTATTTTATTTTGATCGCACGTCTCTGCTTGGTTGATAACTCGAAGGGAAAAGTGCCATGTTCCAAATATCTCCTCAGTTCTTTATACCAAGATGGTTCAACAATAAACTTGTGCATATAATCTAAATTATACATTTTGATTTCATTATCTCAATCTTCATCGTCTTCTACTTTGGGATCCAATGCTTGTTCAACCAATTTACACAACCTGTGACCTTTGATGGTGTGTGCAAGTTTGAATTAAAGTTCATATTCTTGTAGCTAATTCATCTAATTTCCTCTTCATTCTCCCATCTCCTTTTGTACAAATAACGCCCAAACCATAGGATGGGGAACAATCACCTTGACATGGAGTTTTAGAATATAAGGCATGAAATGTTTCACTGCTTTGAAAACAACATGAGCCTATTTGTCAATGTCTATATATTTTAATTCATATTATTGCATCCTTGTGCTCATAACATATATTGGTCAATCATTCCTTTATTCACCCTCTTGCATCAGTGCAACCATTAGAGAGAAATCAGAGGAAAATGTATATGAAATGAATTATTTATTGAAGTCTGTAATTTAAAAGGCAGACGACACAATGATGGCTTCCTTAATATTCATGAAAGCCTCCTTATCTTCTTGATTCCATCTAAACACAACATCCTTCTTGATCATATCCTATAAAGGTTTTACAATTTGTGCAAAATTGGATATAAACTTCCTAACGAAGTTGATCTTAGACAAGAAGGATTGCATAGACTTTTTTTCATTAGGGTATGATATATGTGTTATATCCTTCCTCTTTCAGGGTCTATGGTGATTCCATTTGTGGCAATAATATGCCCGAAAATATGTCCTTCAAATACTACAAAGATGTTATTTTTGGGGTTTAGTGTTATTTTGCATTTATGATAGTGCCCAAAAAAAATCTTGAGATGGCGTAAGTGATATGAACACTTCTTGGAAAACACTATGACATCATCTAGATACATGAATATGTTTTTCTCTGGTCAATCCTCTGAATATTATGTCCATAGCATGCTAAAAAGTAGCTCCAACATTCACCAATCCGAAAGATGTGTGTCTGTAAGCAAAAGTACCACATTTGGTTCTGAAAGTTGTTTTCAAGTGATCCAACTCAGAAATTAAAACTTGATTGTATCCTAAAAAACCATCTAATAAAGAAAAAAATATGAAAGTTTGATATTTTTTGACAGTTCTGCTCCATAGATGGGATATGATGATTATCTTTATCATAGGCTCAATTTAGATTAAAAAAATCTATGCATAGTCGAATCTCTCCTAAATTCTTTCTTACAAGCACTAAATTTGATACCCGAGTAGAGTTTCTTACTTTTAAGATGATACATGCATCCAATAATTTATTCAACTCATTCTAGATAAGAGGTTCTAAAGATGGATGCATTTTACACAAGTTTTGTTGGAAATGCTTGATGCCCTCTTTGATGGGAATGACATGTTGAATAATTTGAGTATCATATGTCTTTAGATCATCAGAAGTCCAAGCAAATGCATCTCAGTAATTCTTGAATAATTAAATGAACAATTGGCATTTTGCTCTGGTGAAATAGGTATTGAGATTTACATATTTGGGATCTTGTTTTGTACCAATTTTTACTTGTTCATGCCTCAATGTAGAGCTTCGAGTCCTTGTGTTTGGGGGCCCTTTAAAGTAGTTCTGTCAATCATACTAATTTTCCAACATGGCTACTCCTTTAGGCATTAGATTTCATTTTCATATCTTTTTTTCATCCTCCAAATAATGTTCATGCTCATATTCATTAATAGCGATAACTTTATACATTTATGAATTTGTGTTGAATTTGTTAATTTGTTCGTCATCATTAAACGCTACGAAATTAGTTACCTTATCTAGTACGAAATATTATAAAATAGCTACTGCGTTGCCAAAGGTGTCAGCTGCAACATTCTTATATCTAGGGTCTGAAATAATATTGAAAGCTTTAAATAGGAAATAGGATGCCACAAATCTTGCTAATAGTTTTTAAAATGTGGATATAAATAGTGAATATTGTTTCATAACTGTCTAGTGACGATCTCAAAATCACCCATGACTTTGATACATTCTACCTACAAGTCTATGGCCTTCTTAATTCTAAAGATCATAACTTGATACTCAATTGTATTGTTGGTGAAGTTGAATTCCAAGCAGTATGAGATAAGAGTATTTGTTCTTTGTTGGATCTAACAAAATAGTGCGTGCACCAACTATGTCCGGTGTTTTAGAACCATCATAGTAAAGAGTCCAAATATTGTTATTTACAAGAGTATTACGATCTACAGTAAGATTATTTTCATATATTATATAATGTTCATTAGCACCAGTCGAAGTACAAGGAAGGAGTTCCAATTGTGTATTAGATGGTTCTAGTGATGACTGAGCCATATTACATCCAAGATGTTATTCGAAGAAGAAAAATTCCCACAAGGGACGAACCAAAATTTATCGATTCATTATGTCCTTCCAACTCTGTGATGGTATACATCGTATGAGGTTCACTATCCACCCTTATCTTATTAATATTCCATTTGTAAGGAAGCCACAAATGAGACCAATTAGTTGTAAAGTAACCTTTTATCTTCTTTGACAAATCTTTGTTCAATAGAAAACCATAGGCCTCAAGTTTGTCCATTGCAACAATGTCAATAACTTGGTGAACTCTCAGGTCAGATTACAATAAAATAAGCACATTATTACGTTTTTCAACCACTTTCACCTTGGTTCTATTTGGTTTTATAATCTTAGCCTTGGTTTTCTCTGAAACAACGTTTATTTTCTTGAAAATCGATAAATGAATAAAATTCATTGAAGCACCTAATTCTACTAAACAATTATGGACATTATGATTAAAAATATCAAACATAAGCAAGAAGGGTGTTTTAAAAAATGTTTGTGGAATAACATGTTCAGAGTTTTTGATTAAACCCAACATTTCGGACTTCTATGATTCCTTATCATTAATGGGTTGAAGTCAATAATAATCTCTTATATCATTACTACTATGTTTTATCATAACATTTTATCAAAACTATTTTATAATAACTTTTTTTGCTTAATTTTTATTAATAATGTAAAGTCATTATGAGTTGAAATAATTAAACTAAGTTAATATGATTAAAAATTATAAGATGATGTTAAAATTATTAGATTTGTTGTTATGAGAGATAAGATTTATTAAGTGTTTCCAGGCATTACTAAAGATAAGGCCTTCATCATGGTTTATATTGTTCTTTCTCTTTTCAATTTCTATGGCCTCTTTAATTTTTCGTTTTAGGTAATGCTCTTCCTTGATGAAAAGTTTGGTTTCTTCCATATGAATGTTGCGTGAGGAGGAGAAAGCATTTTCTACAAGATCAAATTTTGATGTTATGTTCCTAGATATGTCAGCAACATGCTCTTTAAACCTAATGTTTAACAATCTTCCAGTTTCACCTATGTATTGTTTTTCACATCAGTAAGGGACTATGTACAACCCTTCTTGTAGTCTAGGGTTTATAGGGCCCTTTGCAGAGTCTATGATTTTCCTAATAGTGTTAGGGGGAGTGAATGCATTGTTGATGTTGTCCTTGTTTAGGATTCTTTAAATTTTATCAATTGTTCCTTTTATGGAATAACATGTTCAGAAGGTGTTGTTTGATGCCTCAAGTAAGCTATGATAATTGCAACATTAATTACTTCCTTGTCACAGTCTATAGCCTTTTCTAATATTGCATTACTAGAATTAATCGAGGTTGAAGTGGACTTACTATGTGTAGCAAGTGATTTAAATGTTCTGAGCAACCACTCCCTTTCTTGTGGAAAGTTGCATAAATCGTAGAGAGAAATGTTGGCTCTTGTTTTCTTCATGTCATTAATCAAATTGTATTCCATCACATTTCCTTTGGTATTATCCTTGTGTTAACGGTGCTAAACTTGCCAACATGTCAAGGGGATATCCCTGATAAGAAGTCCCAATTAGACCTCAGACTGTTTGGTGTAGGAGTCCCAGCAGTGGGTCGTAAGGTAATGCCTTGACCGTGATGTCGCACAAAGGCAAGTAGAATAACTCTGTCAGCAACAAGGGTGTGACTGATGCAGTGAGTCAAGGAAGGTGTATGAGAGGTTCCAACACTTTGAAGGGGGAAGGAGGTGAATGTGAGTTCCAGGTTGAAAGGGATCAATCCCAACTCGGCTAGGAACACACAACACAAAGGACATGCACAGTTTCTGGCGGAGCAGTCTACTAGGATGCGACAATCACATCGTACAAGGTAAGATAACATGTACAACATTCATGGATTAGTTCGAGACGAGTGTGGCGGTTGTTATAGCAAGGTTCAAGTGAAAGTTCTATCTAATGTCCGGCAGAACAGTCGACTCAGGTGGTGACATCATTAACAACATATGCAACACATTAACAACAAGATTCATATAATTGCATGTGAATTAGTTCATATACAAGTACGCAAGTTAAACAACACATATCATTAAAGCCACCGGAGCAGTCCAACTGCAATAGAAACATATGCATGAAAATGTGTTGGCTCTTATTATATAAATAAGTGTAAGTCACAATCATACAATACATCCATGTAAATCTGCTAGCCCCAACAGTGGAACATTACAGCCACATCTTCCTACTCCTCCAAAGAGATGTAATAGCTCTATGCAGTGGAGAAGCCAAGGCGTGTTACAATATTGTCCAAGCCTTCTTCAAAATAATCTTAGTAGAAGCTTGGCTAACCAAAAGCCCTTACAATGAGTTGTGAGAGACTATTTATAGAAAAGGGTGGGGTGATCCGTGAAATTCCCCTTTGTGACAGTTCAACTACCCTCATGAATCTTCACCTTCTCTATGCCTGTTACATCCAACTGTCGAAACTTGACTTACACTTGACATGACTCAACATTACAATGCACATGTACTCATGTGAGAGAACATGGCTTGAGCAAGCCTTGCAAGACGTCGCTGACACTCAATCCGTTGTGATGAGACCAACACTTTGACATGCTTTTGATGGTGAAGGTGGTGAGTTGATGCGATGCTTGGTCATCTGTGATGTTGTGCATGCACCTCATGGTGACATCTTGTTGAAACGAACTCTTGCCTCTGTTGCAACCAGTGCATTGATTTGGCTCTTTCGTCTAACTCATCGGCTAACATACGCATGGTCTTCTTGGGTGTAACTGAATCGGCAACACACTAATGCATAATGTCCCTGCTGATCTTCAAGTGTGTGTTGGTGGTCATGTGCATCAACTTGCCTAAGTGCATGCTCAACTCTAGTTGGACTTGCTTCTTGTCTTCACCTTGGTGAGTGTGCTAAATGGGTTGGGTTGCATGTGTGAGCTCAATGACATGAATGTTGTTGAATCTCTTGCACGCGATCAACAACACTACTCACCATGTATTCTTTGTTTTAGCTGTTGGGATGGATCTTTAACTTGTACGGGCGCAGTTTCATACATGAGTGCACATTGCGCCCATTGATGTTCCTGATCTTGCTGCATCTCATTCATTTGTCTGTGCAACTTCATGTTCTTCCTTGAGTTGCTACTTCAACACATGCACTCCTTCTTTGTTCCATTCTCTATCTTTGCATGACCTTCATGTCGTGTCGTCACCTCATAAGCCGAGTCTCCAAAGTTGACTTCATTATCAGTGGATTTGCTTGATTTTGCAACTTTTTTCTGCCTTTGTGTTGTAAACAACCTTCCTCTTGCATTGGTTGCATTTGTTGTGTTTGCTGTATTCGGTATACTGCCTTTAGCTATTGATCATGATGCTGCTCATTGTGATGTTGTTGCTTGATGTCCTTGTTTATGAAAAACTTGATGTCTTTGTGAGTAGGCAAGCTCATAGACACTTGATCGATTGCATCTCCAGGCGTGCTATGAACAATGTCTTCGACCCTGCTCTCTTGGAAACCATTGTACCTGTACTGCTAAGAGGCATATGAACACATGTGATGCTTGGAGACATGGCAACACTAAATAACCAAAATGAACATGAAAACTAACTTGCAACATACCTAGGTGAATGATCATGAAGGTTGTGCAATTTCGGTCGGGAGGTCGGGAGACTGACTGCCAAGACTGCACGAGGCACAGTCCAAGCTACTTAGAGACTAACTGACTACTGGAAATGCGCAATGCACAGTCCAGTCTGGCTGCTGACTGTTGGGATTGCACATTGCACAATTCTAGCGGGGAAGGACTGTTGGCCTAGGGACATATTTGCACAATTTCTTGGGCCAAGTAGCCACTGTCCTCTAGTAATGTGCAAAACAATCCTAGAGGCTAGTGCCAGGAAGGAATGCACAAATCTGGAGAGGAAGGTGAGCCTTCCTTTCCCAGATTGCGAAACGCAACCTTGGTGAAGGTAGAGCCTGGGCCAAGGTTGGCCCGAATCGCCGATGGGTGACTAAAAGCAAGTAAATCAGTGAATGCATGGAAACACTAAGTGATAGCATAAGTGATTAACAATGCATGCAAAACATGAATGAAAGATTCAACAAACAGATCAACATGCATGTGGGTGAGGCAATTTGTCGATTAGGCAAGCGTCTATGCAAAACAATTTCATGCATGCAACAACAATGCGAGAGCAATGAAAAATGAAACAAAGATAGGATAAGCTAATATATATGTAAACAAAAGCAAGTGCTCAAAGAAATCAAGCAAACATTACTCCCACAAGTGAAAACACAAAAAGTGACAAATGCAACATAAGGCATGGGAAGCGAGCTTACCCCAAAACAACTAAGTTGAATGTGCCAAATGCTCCTAGATGTGATGTGGTATGTCAGAGTTGCAAGGTCGATGTGAGGAATGAAATCTGTAGCATCAGGTTGATAAATTTTGATAACATCGAGGTTGTGACGCACATGCCACGAATCTAGGGGAAGCGACACTTAGTGGGAGGTTTCGAAATTTCTCCATGCATGTAACCTCCAACTGCTAAACATAGATCCCTGAAACAAGGGATGCCTTTGCATGCTACCTTGGGAGAAGTAGCCCATGCATGCAAGTTTGTTTTTCTCAGTCTCGGAGGGAACCGGTCAACTCAGTTGCACATGCAAGAGACTGCTCGATTGCTGGAAAAAAAATGCGCATTTCTAGCTAGGAGCTGGGCTGGTTGTCCAAGAGATTTGCACAATTTCTAGGCAAAGCAACTGACTGCTGTCCAAATTTGCGCAAATCCTAGGCTGAACAACTTGCTGCTGGGAAAATTTTCACAAATCCTACTGGGAGGGTTGGCTGACAGGATTGCACAATCCTGGAGCCCAGTAGGATGTCAAAGAGGATTGCGTAATTCCTGGAGGGAATGCTAGTTTCCATCCAGAAATGCACAATTTTCAAGGGGAAGCTGCTCAGCCTACAACTAGACCAAGTTCGAGTGTGCAGCCTGTGAGGTGAATGGGTCAACTGTGATCGACAAGCTACCTTTGTGCGAGGAAAACACTTTAAGCTTGAGTACTTGACGAAGCAAGACAAAGTGTTGTGTAAGGTTGGTAGGGAGGTTCCAAAACAGGCTAAGGCAAAATTTTGGAGGGTGGTTGTAGTCGCTACAACACTTGGCAACACACTGGTAGAACTCCAACTCTTTGAATGGAACTTGTTCATGAAAAGCAAGTCTAACACCTCCTGAAGTATTGTTAAGTTCTCAGATCATCCTGGATTCACATTATTTTGATTATAAGATGTAGCATCTGCCAAATTGTTAGTCAATTGACACACATTCCAAACCAAGGCAACCTAGTTGTTTCAATTGGGGTTGAGGGGTATATAGGTGCACAAGCAGTATAGTCGTCAGAGTCTTAGTTCCATCTCTGGTGTTTCTCCACTGTCAATAGGCTTGGACAGTACCCCGGTGGAGTCACATAGGAACACAAGCATGGATCCGCTGCCAGCGAGCCTGGTCAGTACCCCGATGGAGTTACTTGCATCACCTCCCTGCACAGGAAGCCTTTCTCTTCTTTCGCCTTATTCATTTTTCATTTTGATTTTTTTTTTTACCTTTCATTTTTTCCATTTTCACTGTGCATTGCACTTATTCATTTCAGAGGCAGAAGAGGGATCCCAACTTATTGAGAGCAGAAAAGGTTGTTCGAGAAGAGAAGTAGTTTATTATATCTCTAACATGCCTATTAAGGTTTCCCCCTCACCTTACTCTACTTGACTAAGCTGACAAGGGTTAACCCAAAAAAAACAATCGACTAGAGAAGGTGACACTAGTTAGCATGCAAGCATTGTGTTTACACCAAGGTTCACTTCGAACATTATGTATTTTCCTTCGACGTATCATGGACTAAAAGTAACAATCTCATCATATAGAGGCAAGATGACAGATAACCAAGTAGTGATAGTTGTACAAGCCCTCTTGTACTTTACCCAGCTTGCTTGAAGAGTCATACATGGTTTCATGCAAAACCAACCTATGAACAAAACAAACGAACGAACTAACAATCGACAAAGCAAAGCAAGAGCATAAGCAAAAATGAAAGCGAAGCAAGTAAACAAACAAGCAAACAAACAAACAAGCAAGCAAAGCATGTAAGCAAACAAGCATGCAAGCAAACAAATGAAAGCAAACACTACTCTTAATCCTACACTAATGGTGCATGGGCCTGATCATGTGAAGTGATATTTCCAATGTAGCCACTGGCGCATTGGTAGACCCATGTTGGTGAAGGCTTGGTCAACGAGTAACCCAGTTGTGTGGACCAATAAACAAGAAAGATATAAAAATAAAGACAACCAAACTTTGTGTTTCAGAGTGCCCACGGGACATAAGTGAGTGCATGTGCATGATAGGTAGTCTGTGGACTTATCATTGTGCTGTGTGACACTACATGTAACTTTGAAGTAAAAGAACACTCTTCACTGTGACATGCAAGCAAACGAAAGAAACAAGATAAATTGCATCGCACATGATTTCTTGCAATGTAAGACTCCTCCAGTTCATAAGCATTGGGATCATGTAGTTTGAGTGGAGGAATTAAAATTTGAGTGTTAGATTGATCTTGAGTGCATACAAATGAGTGATGAGGAGCCTTAAGTGTTTGAAAAATTTCCTGCTCGGAAGTGAAACCAACCTCAAGACAGCGAGGGCCTGACATAACCATCAGCGTGGGCTAAAGTGCCTCGACGGTCTGTGGGGTTTCGACTTTGTTGATAGATGGATCTTCGTAGACCAGTGGCCTAGACGGATTAACAATGAGTGAATCAACATCATTATCAGATGATGAGATGAAGGGATCACAACAACTAATATTAGAAAATTCAAGATGTTGGTCGACATCCTCGTGATTTGACGAATCACACAAAGGGGTAGATGAAAAGGAAGGATGTTCACCCTCTACATTTCCAAAAAGAGTAGATGAAATATCAAGTGGATTTTCAATGAATGATTAGTCCTCTCTAACATTGGATGATGGGCTAACATACGGTGTGTCCTGCGAAAGATCAACAATGGGTGCATCCGTGGATGAAGACACACATGCAAAATCATGGATGGAAGATTCACCAACGATGTTAGGAAAGAATGGAGGGGGCTCGGATGGAAGGGAGTCATCCTTCGCCGAGTGTTGATGCTCAAGCTCCCACTCATACTCTTCATGAATGACACCGCATGTTGGTTGTGCAACACCAACTCTGTCAGTGGGTTGTTCCTCATTCATAACAAGTGAAGAGTCTGGAATGGACAAACACAAGACAACATCATCCGAAGGAACACCCAGGTGCAAAGGCGGAGGTCGAAAAAAATAATGCATATGAGCACTCGAGGGAATCACAACCAACTATGCGTGAAAATTGAGTGGAGTGATGTTGGGAGAGTGTAAAGGTTGAACATGCATACAAGTATGATCCTCAACATCACTGGGAAATGATGGAACTGTTGAATGAGAGGGAGGCGAATAGTCAGTTGAGACAGTGCCTGGTCCCACATGGGATTGTGCAGTTCCATTAATGAAGAAGGTTGAGCGGGGATTGATCTTAAGCTTTCTCTTGGGACAAGCATATTTCTTAAGACAATACTTAAATCGGTCCTGGAGATAGGAAAACTTCATCTATCTCCTCGGAGCTTGAAACTGCAAGTCACAAAATTGTTGCCAAAAATCAATAACAGAATCATGCAAAGCCCTCCATTGTTGTAGCAGTTTCCGGTCAAGATGGTTTGGATCAAAATGATAGAACGTTTCTTCAATAAGATCAAAGAAGTGCTCAAATGAGTGCATTATGCTAGATGGTAGGCTGAGCACCCAACGAAATGGAGATTTGTGAAGTGTGAATGCAAGCAGCAAACTGACATGTTCGTCAGTAAACTCATCTTCCTCATGAATCATGGAAATAAAGTTATGTAAGTGCTTAGGCCAGGCCACTTCACCTCCACCGTCATACATGTGAGTGGACAAGAGATTTAAAAGCTTCGCTAAGATGGAGATATCTTCATGATTCAAAAAACACCTTGGGGGAAGAAGAATGCACGTCTCCATGAAAGATATGCAAAGGTTCAAAACTGGATGAGAGGACACAACTTGTCATCAGGCCCTCCTTCTAGCGCCAGAAATGTTGATGGTGTTGGACCCACCAACATGTCAAGGGGATCTCCCCGGTAAGAAGTCCCAATTAGACCTCAGACCATTTGATGTAGGAGTCCCAGCAATGGATCATAAGTTAATTCCTTGACCGCAATGTCGCACAAAGGCAAGTAGAATAACTTTGTCAGTAGCATGGGTGTGACTGATGCAATGAGTCAAGGAAGGTGTATGAGAGGTTCCAACACTTCGAAGGGGGAAGGAGGTGAATGTGAGTTCCAAGTTGAAAGGGATCAGTCCCAATTCGGCTAGGAACACACAACACAAAGGACATGCACAACTTCCGGCAGAGCAGTCCACTCGGATGCGGCAGTCACATCATACAAGGTAAGATAACATGTACAACACTCACAGATTATTCTAAGATGAGTGTGGTGGTTGCTATAGCAAGGTTCAAGTGAAAGGTCTATTTGATGTCCGATAGAGAAGTAGACACGGACGGTGAAAAAATTAACAACATATGCAACACATTAACAACAAGATTCATATAATTGCATGTGAATTAGTTCATACACAAGTACGTAAGTTAAACAACACATATCATTAAAGCAACTGGAGAAATCCAACTGCAATAACAACATATGCATGAAAATTTGTTGGCTCTTATTATATAAATAAGTGTAAGTCACAATCATACAATACATCCATGTAAACCTGCTAGCCCCAACAGTGGAGCGTTACATACACATCCACCTTCTCCTCCAAAGAGATGTACTAGCTCAGTGGAGAAGCCAAGGCGCGTTACAATACTGTTTAAGCCTTCTTCAAAATAGTGTTAGTAGAATCTTGGCTAACCAAAAGCCCTTACAATGAGTTATGAGGGACTATTTATAGAAAAGGGTGGGGTGACCCTTGACATTCCCCTTTGTGACAATTCAACTACCCTCATGAATCTTCACCTACTCTATGATTGTTACATCCAACTGTTGACACTTGACTTACACTTGACATGACTCAACATTACAATGCACATGTACTCATGTGAGACAACATGGCTTGAGCAAGCCTTGCAAGAAATCACTAACACTCGATCCGCTGTGATGAGACCAACACTTTGACATGCTTCTGATGGTGAAGGTGGTGAGATGATGCCAAGCTTGGTCATCTGTGATGGTGTGCATGCACCTCATGGTGACATCTTACTAAAGCAAACTCTTGCCTCTGTTGCAACCGATGCATTGGTTTGGTTCCTTCGTCCAACTCATCTGCTAATATGCACATGGTCTTCTTGGGTGCAGCTAAACTGACAACACATTGATCCATAGTGTCCATGTTGATCTTCAAGTGTGTGCTGGTGGTCATGCACATCAACTTTCCTAAGTACATGCTCAACTCCAATTGGAATTACTTCTTATCTTCGCCTTGGTGAATGTGCTAAATGGCATGCATGCTGTTGAATGTCTTGCATGCAATCAACAACACTGCTCACCATGTTTTCTCTGTGTTCATTACTGGGATGGATCTTTAACTTGTACGGGCGAAGTTTCATCTGTGAGTGCATGTTGCGCCCACTAATGTTCCTGATCCTGCTGCACCTCATTCGTCGATCTATGCAGCTTCATGTTCTTCCTTGAGTTGTTGCTTTAGCACATGCACTCCTTCTTTGTTCCATTCTCTCTCTTCGCGCGACCTTCACGTCACGATGTCACCTCATAGCCTGAGTCTCCAAATTTTCTTTCATTATCAGTGGATCTGCTTGATCTTGCAACTTTTTTCCACCTCTGTGTTGTCAACAACCTTCCTCTTGCATTGGTTGCATTCACTGTGTTCGCTTCATTCACTGCATTTGGTATGTTGCCTTTAGCTATTGTTCATGATGCTGCTTATTGTGATGTTGTTGCTTGATCTCCTCGTCTACGAACAACTTGATGTCTTCATGAGTAGGAAAGCTTATAGACGCTTGATCGATTGCATCTCCAGGCGTGCTCTGAATGATCATGGACATGAATGATCATGAAGGTTGCACAATTTCGACCGGGAGACCGACTACCAAGACTACACAAGGCATAGTCTGGGCTGCTGAGAGACTGACTGACTGCTAGAATTGCACAATGCACAGTCAAATCTGGTTGCTGACTGCTGGGATTGCACATTGTGCAATTCCAGCTAGGAAGGACTAATGGCCTAGGGACAAATTTGCTCAATTTCTTGGGCCAAGCAACCATTGTCCTCCACAAATGTGCAAAACAGTCCTAGAGCTAGTGCCGGGAAGGAATGTGAAAATCTGGAGAGGAAGGTGAGCCTTCCTTTCCTATATTGCGCAATGCAGCCTTGGTGAAGGCAGATCCCGGGCCAAGGTTGGCCCGACTCACTGACAGGCGACTGAAAGAAAGTAAGGTAGTGAATGCATGGAACACTAAGTGATAGCAGAAGTGATTAACAATACATGCAAAATATGAATGAAAGATTCAACAAATAGATCAACATGCATGTGGGTGAGGCAGTTCGCCAGTTGGGTGAACGTTTGTGCAAAACAGTTTCATGCATGCGACAACAGTGAGATAGCAATGAAAACTGAAGCAGAGCAAGGACAAGCTAATATATATGTAAATGACAATAAGCGCTCAAAGAAATGAAGAAAACAGTACTCCCACAAGTGAAAACACAAAAAGCGACAGAAATGCAGCGTAAGGCATGGGAAACGGGCTTACCCCAAACAGTTGAGTTGAATGTGTCGATTTCTCCTAGATGTAATGTGGGATGTCGGAGCTACAAGGTTGATGTGAGGAATGAGATCTGTAGCATCTGGTTGATGAGTTTTGATAATATCGAGGTTGTGACGCACATGCCACGAATCTAGGGGAAGCGACACTTGGTGGGGGGTTTCGAAATTTCTCCTTGCATGTAACCTCCAACTGCTAAACATAGATCCCCAAAACAAAGGATTCCTTTGCATGCTGCCTTGGGAGAAGCAACCCATGCATGCAAGTTTGTTTTACTTAGTCCCGAAGGGAACCGGTCAACTCAGCTACACATGCAAGAGATTGCTCGACGACTGGATAAAAATGCGCATTTCTGTCTGGGAACTGGGCTGGCTACCCAGGATATTTGCACAATTTTTCGGCACAACAACTCACTGCTACCTAGATTTGTTCAAATCCTGGGATGAACAACCTACTGTTGGGAAAATTTTCGCAAATCCTGTTGGGAGGGTTGGCTGGCAGGATTGCATAATCCTGGAGCCCAGCAGGCTGTCAGAGAGGATTGTACAATTCATGGAGGGAAGTTTGGTTTCCCTCCAGAAATGTGCAATTTTCAAGGGGACACTACTCAGCCTGCAGCTAGACCAAGCCCGGGTGAGCAGCCTGTGAGGGGAATGGATCAACTGTGATCGACAAGCTGCCTTTGTATGAGGAAAACACTTGAAGCTTGAGTACTTTATGAAGCAATACAAAGTGTTGTGTAAGGTTGGTAGGGAGGCTCCAAAACAGGCTAAGGCAAAATTTGGAGGGTGGTTGTAGCCACTACAACACCTTGGTCGTGCTAGTTGGATATGGAGTTGGATTAGACTTCACGATTTGGTCGAGTGCTCTTGCACTTGCTTTATTATTCCCCTTTATGCTCTTTGTTGATTGAGTGTTGAGAAGTTTAATTTTTACTTTTAGTCCAATGAGGAAGGATTTTCCCAAACAATGCTTTATTCTTCTCTTGAGGACTAGGGCCAGGCATCGGTCCTTTAATTCGCAAGTTATAAGACTTAGCAGCTTTGGTTGGTTGAGTCTCTCCAAGAAATAGCAATACTTCTCCTACCATCTATTATTCACTATCAACCACCACATAATATAGAAACACGGTCGACCCTATAGTGGATTCATCATCTACTGGAGGGGATTCTTCTTCTAGTGTATGTTATGTTTTATATTCAAGGAATTGTTGCTTTAACAATGAATTGATTATAAGTCTCTTAGAATTTATCCATTTGGGATATGACTTCTCTGAGTGACCGACTTGATGGTATGAACAAAAGTTATCCATGCCAATTTATTCAATATTCATGTTGACATTTGAGGTTTCAACTAATTTAGTCACAAGGTTGTTGTTACATTTGTGAAACAGTCTAATAGATTGATTACTTGAAGAAATTTCTTCAACACTTCTTTTCAAATATACCACTTCATTGGTTAATGTTTTTACCATTTTAACCACACTTTCTAGATAATGGGTTTCTTTCTCAGAGACTGTACTTGTGGTTGGTTGAGGCTTCTTCCTGCTACTCTTTGATTCTTCTTGCGAGTGGTGAATGCCAATAGAGAGAATTTTCTTTTTCACTTCCAATGCTTTGGTAAAGTTCTTTGCTATTGAGCCTTATTTTCCCTTTTAACAAACATTGTTATAAAGGAAATAATGGTTGAGGTGTAATATTCTACAGTCATTGCATCTTGAGGGATATAATTTGTGGGAAAAATTTTCAATATGGTTGTAAAGCGTTGGTTGAAATCTTAACCTTTTATTTCTTGTCCATGTTCAAGGAGACAAATTCCCTGAATAATGTGGTGGGTATTTTCTCCTCTCCAATTTTTCTCATAAACACCCTTTGGAATTGATCCCAATTAGCAATAGAACTTGTAGGAAGATTGTAATACCAAGTGGCATCCTTATTCTCAAATGTAAACAAAAATAATCGACATTCCACATCTTTGTTTTGGACATTCAATGCAAGGCCAAGTAAAAACTTTGAATATGATCTTCTAGAGTGATAGATTTATCTTGATCCAAGTTTGGAATAAGCTTTTCAGGGTGTTGAAGCAATTCATGTAGAATACCTTGAATATTCAAGGCCCCTTGATCCATCCATGTGAGTTGATTACTAGCCTTCATTTTATCTAGATGTTCTTCACTATCGATTTGTTATGCTCTATTTCACTTTCAAAGTGATTACCACCTTGTGACTTTTTGTCTTCCTCATTAGGAAGAGAAAATAAACGAGTTTGTTTAATAGATTCCACTAGATCTACTAGAGACAAATCAACAAAATCTTCAACATAATCCACTAACATACCTTGAGAATTTATTAGGCTTCTCACAACACATCTATGAGGTAGCATACCAACAATGGGAATCTTATCGATTTGTTTTTTGTAAGAACGAGTGAAAGGTCTAAGAGATCTGAAGTTCTCTCTGAGACCACATATAAATGTTCAATTTTCTTTGGATGAGGAAAGTATTTGGGGTTGGAATTTTCAAAAACCTTAGGGTTATCTTGAGAGGCAATGCGTTGATTACTCCCTTGACCTAAAACTTGAGAATGATAAAGATGAGCAAACCTACTACCCATACAATGGTTTCCCTCCTTCTATCGCTAAAAAGGCTATTGACAGGGTTGAATGCACTGCTTACAATCCTAAGGGGATCTCTCTGGTATGATGCCCCAATTAGGATTCACACTATTTGGGATGACAGTCCCATCATGATTGTTGGCTCGGCTACCATCTTATGTTTTTGTGGAAGTGGGATTTGGGATGAATGCTATGAAAGAGAAACCCAAATAAAGCCCTTGATGAAATGTAAGGGAAATCAACTTTAATGAGAATACTTTAAATGATATTGTACAAAGAATGTTACAACATGTTTATAATAAGCATGAATCTTAAAGAAAGAGTGATAGCAATCTCTAATTAAGATACATGAAGACTAAATTATACTAGTTGTTAATTGTAAAACAATTCGCACTCAACAACTAGTATTAACACATGTAAAAATCAGCAAGAAGTTCTTGGAATGATAAAAGTTACAGGTGACGAAATAGTTCGTTAACCTGCCACAAAATTATAACAATCATATATTACCAAATAGCAATGAAGAAAAATATTACAATAGTTCATAACACATGGTAGAAAATACTTACGATGTCCCTTCGGGCTTCTAAGTATTAGAGCTTAAACATCCAATGCCAAGTCGCAAAGTATCTTCAAGAATCCCAATAGTGGGAGTACATAAAGTTGAAACTTAATCTTCAAGATGGTTACAAGATTCTCCCTTTCAAAATTATCAAAGATTTCAAAAGCTAAAAGATCATTTCTCTTTACAAGAGGGTTACATTTATACAAAGTAAGGTGACTTTTGACCTTCTATGACTCTTCACCTACCCTCATGTCCAATTTATAATTTACTTTATTTTCTAGTTTTGTTTAATTTACATAATTACATCAAAATTCAAAGTAAATAAAAGAAACACCTTTCATGAGCTTAACTCAAAAATTGACAAGGCTTGCACTTGAATTTGTAACCTTAAGTCATATGGATGTGTCAAGCCTTGTGGTATGTTGTAATAGATAAAACTTTCCTTGAGATCAACCTTTCATTGATGAATTCATATTCATAGGTATTCAACACCACTATCTTTAGGTTAGCTTGGATTTTGTGGAATAATGAAGTAAGAATGGTGCACAAATTATTGGGCTCGGCCAAGTGTTATTCCAATGCCTCTTTGGCTAGCTTTGTGTCCTTTTTTGTGATTGTCAATTGCGGTGCATGCATCATTTCTTGTATCTCATGTTAAATTTCTTGCTCCAGTCTCACTTCTCCTCGAGCTTTTATGGAGACTAATTTGTGACCTTTAATTAGTATATCAATCATGATGTGGTTTTTTTTATAAGTTCCCATATTCTTCATCACATCTTTTTCGAGCTTTTCTTGAGCTCAGATGGCAAGCCTAATCTATGTTTTATCTCTTTCTAGTCTTAGTTCATTTTGCTTGGTAAATTCTCACGTGATTTAGGGTGTTTTTTTTATCCAAGTGGATATTGGTGTCCACCTGCCTATTCCACTTAGACCCCCAATATTGTTTCCTTTCAATTTCTTTAATTCTAGCACAATTTTATATTTTTGGCAGTTTTTTAGGTCCTAAACTTCTGGAGTAGTTTTAAGGCCCTAAACTGCATTTTTTTGGAAAATGTGCCAAGCCCATAAACTAGTAGGTAGGCACTTGCCCAAAAAAATTGTTTCCTTGGATGATTTTTTCTAACAAGGTATCTTGCATGCCAAACAGATATCATATGCCCAAATTATGACCCTGAGAAGTTGGCATTCCAACTAATCCTAACATGACCCATAAACTTTTGGCCCTTCATCTCCTAGGGTTAGGTTTTTAGATGTTTAGGGTTTCCATTGTTTCTCAATAATAAAAATTCCTTTGAGCCTCATTGTAACATATTTTAGAGTGTATGTAGTTATCACATCTCATCTCAAAGATAAGCTACCATTGCTTGAGCTAATTATTTCCATCATGCATGTAAACAATTTTCAATATCTATTATTAATTAATTGAAGTTAAATTTTTGTTGTAGCTTTGTATTTCTGTTTAAATATGTATTTCATTTCATTCCTACATAAATCTTGATCATTTGTACTCCAATCATGCATTATATCAATGACTTCTAAGGTATCCTTAAGTTGCACACATTTCCCTTTGACCGCATTTTGAATCGAGATGAGCATGGAAGCCATCTTCTAGAGTGTCCCAGGCTCCTAGTATAAATGCTTTACAATGTAATCCAATTATTTATTTGCCTCTAACGTTTCACTCTAATACTCTTTGTCATAAGCACTGAGGCCAATAAAGCTTGATTTTCCTTTATTAGTTTTTCAATCTGCTTATGTGCCTTTTTTAGGCTTTTGTCTTGTTCTTTCACCTTTTCTAACAAATGTTCAATATTATTTTCCATTGTTGAGGAAAAAGCTCTCCCTGTTGAGGTTATGGCCAATGGATTGTCTAAGGTGTTGGACACTATATTCCTCTTCGTGGTCACTGAGATAGGATTTGCTAGTTCCCTAACCAAATATCTTGTCCTTTATTGGACAATCTAATTGGTATTTATGTCCAAGCATAAGCTTGCTAAGTTCATAACTTGATTTTCATCACCTATAGTGATGCCCATCTCTCTAATTAATGGCATGGAAACCAAGGTCGATGGATCAATATCCATGCCGATAAAATCGTCAGTGTCTATATTTCGGGCTTCCTTTTATTGTTGTTCTTTCAATCTTACCTCATCATGGGTTTGTTTCTCTAATATCTCCCTTTTGTTCCACTCCTCTTATTATTTCTTCTTTTCTTCTTCTTACTTTTGTAACCTTTCTATTTCTTTCCTTGCTTTCTATTCTATCTCTTCCTTCTCTTTCTTCTTTCTCTCTCTTTATTTAGTCTCATCTACCCTTTGAGATTTTTCTCCTTCTCTTTCTCAACTACTTCCTTTTCTCTTTCCGTCTTTTGTGCAACTTTCTTTTCCTTTACATCCTTCCCTTTGGAAGGTTCTCCTATTGTAGGTTTAGAACAACTTATGTTTCCCAGGGCTTGTACAACATTATGGCATTTTTTTAATTTTTTCTTCATCTTTCTTGGTTTGTGATGAGTAAATAAACTAGCACTTACATTGGGAGAAATGTGTTGTGACCACACCTCTTGGGTCATATCTATGGAAGTCAATATCTTCAAATTTGAAATGCTCTAGGTTTGCAACTTCTGTATGTGCCTCTTTATATTGTACATACCTAGACAGAATGGGTATGTAGGCCATGGTGCTTTCTTCAACCATGCTAGCATCCCACCAACTGTTGTGGTTATCTGATATGTAACCTCTTGCAAATTTACCTTATATGTGACAAATAGTCGAAGTTGGTGTGGTGGCTTCCTGAAAAATCTAATGTATGTTAAGTCCGATGGGGTTAAACTATTAGCAACTTATTTCAATGCTTATTTCTCACAATCTAACATACAAGGTGAATCAAGGTTAAATAGATTGTGGAATAGCAATGAAAGAAAATATTCAACTATTCTCATGTACTATGTTGTGTGTAGGCTATCCTGCAATTCCTTGCAATAAATATGCACTAGTTGAATGTCAGGGGTGAGAGTCCACCTCCATACCATCATTTTGAACTTGCATCTGACACTTATACATTCAAGTAAGTATGAAGCCATGTATAATTATGGTTTCTTCCCATCTATTAGATTTTGAGCCTATGTCACCTTGGCCCTCATGGAATATGCAATGATTTCGGCCTAGTTAATACAACTCCATCATGGGCGTATGTATACATAAGTGAAATCAAACTCTCCTTGAATAACTCTGTTATGGATTTGCAATAAAGTCTATAGCACATGGTTATAACCATCTGATAGTCTTTTATGAGTAACTTTGTTTTATATCCCATTTGGCCTACTTCTAAATTTGTTTGGGTTTTGCCACCAACTCTTTAAAATATCTTTGCTATTCAGATTGAACTTGTTATACCAACTCACTGTTAAGGGAGCTTGATGCTTAGGAAATTTATAATATTCATATATTCGAGGTAAGTAAGTGAAGTAATGTCACTAACATGGTTGTCTCTGATAGTCATGTTTCGGATGTAAGTGCATTTGATTATCCACTCAATAGCTTCCACGCATGGAAGCATTGTTAAGTGAGAAGCCATATTATGTAACCATGATCTTCTGATGTTTTGATACACATTGATATTTTCTTCTCCATTAGGGTATTCTCTCCTTCTGAATCGATGATATATCTCCAGCCAACTAAAGGAAATAGACTTATCAATAAAGCACCTTACATCTACATATGTAGGCACTAAAGTTACGACACTTTCTTATGATCCTTCCTCTACAGGTTCTTTTCTAGGTCTTCTCTTTGGAGGAGCCATTTATTTAGATGAGGATATGCTAAAACAGTACATATCAACTAAACATAGAATATCAAAGATATTCATTATAACAGATGAATTAGAAAGAAAAATAACTTGGTGCACAACACAATAAATTGGTGTGGTTTGATGCTATGTAATGCACTATGGCACAAGGAAGGAAGTTACACTAAGAAGTGAGAATGTTGAAAATGCATCAAGAAAATCTCAGTTTGACTTTGCCTTGGTCAAATTAGAGAAAAATTTGAATTTCTATTTCAGCAAAAATATTGGAGGTAGTTAACTAAGGTGACATGGCACTTTCCACTCAGTTAATTCGTGTTGGGGATGCCTTAGTTCAGTTCAGTATGTTTGATTTCTAATTTCTAGCAATCTATTTGAGTTAATTTGAGTTATTGTGAGTTAAACTAGTTCTAACTATCAGAGTTGTGGACGTGGAACTTCAACCACACTCAGTGATCAACCAGTTAACTAGTCAATCAACCCAAAATAATTTTTTCATGCAGAGAGTTCGAGTTACCAATTGAGATGGATATTCCAAGGCAGTGTACTATCAGTTGTGGCATATTCCAATGTGTACAAGTGGTGCATGTAGTGAGAGGAAGGACCTATAGGAATTGTGAAATTCAATAGTGGGAAATTACTAAATAATAGGGGCCAATTTCTCAGAGGAATAACACAAGGAAATAGGAGCTTGGAGGGATTGAAAATTGGCTAAGTGTTGGTCAGAGTCAATCAGTTAGGTGGAAGGATAGACTATGCACTTGCAAGTTTTGTTCAGGCTTGAGCAAGCATATGTATTTCATCTCTATTCTCTGATTAATGCAATACAAATAGTAAGGGGTTTTGAGTACTTGCTTTCCCCTAGATAAATCTTTGTGCACGTGTGATGTTTCCTTTTGCATGTCTATGATTTTTGTTCTAGATGGTGAATTAAATTCTGAAAATCAGTAGAGTAGCTTCAAGACTTGTGATTTAGTAAATTTCATGAGCAATTTTGAATCTACACATTAATTGCTACATGGTATCGGAGTTGGAATCACTGTAGAGCAGAGATTTTGAAATTGTCATTGCAGCAAATTCGAATTTGAAGATCAATGTTACAGGTTTTCTTTAGGACTAAGAAGATGACTTTCAATGGACTAAGGCTAGAGTATGCTTTGGAAGGCACCTCAAATTTGTTGCATGGAAGGATTGCATGGAGGTAGTATTGGATGACAATGGGTTGTTAGAAGACATCAAGGCAGATGTTGCAAAACCCCAAGCATCTAATGATCAGAACCTTGCTCAGTGGAAGAAATATGTGGCCAAAGCAAGGAGAATCATATTGGATGGAGTAGAGGATCATATTTTCTCGAATCTCCATGGAAAATAGACTTTGTTCGCAATGTGGAAAACACTAACAGATTTCTTTGAGAATAGTAGTGACCACAAGAATTTGGTACTCAAGGACAAGCTTCGAAGTATCAAGATGTAGAAGAATGACAATATTTTGTAGTGTCTAAGCAATTTTACACAATGTCGTGAGGAACTTGGTGGGGTCAGTGTTAATGTCCCTGAAGAATACTTGGTAGCTCTATCCCTTTTGGACCTTCCCAAGAGTTGGCATAGCTATGAAGATTCAGTAAATGGTAGGGAGAAACTACCAAGTTGGGAGCGCTTATGGTCCGACCTGGTACAGGAGGAAATAAGGCAGAATACCAAAGACGAAACTTCATCCAAGGGAGAGGATGAGGAGAACTGTGCCTGAGATGGAAAGGCAAAGAAGGGGAAAGGGAAGAAATCCCAATCCAAAGCAGAATCTAGTCAAGGGGGAAAGAAGAAAGACTTGTCTAGAATCAAGTGCTTTCACTGTCACTATTGGCTTTGTGGGCCCCGACCCAGGTTCAGTGTTAATCAGCCAAACAAATCCCTACACTACTGGCCCTTTCGTCATCAGCTCAAGGAGCGCGGGCCGAAGTCTCACCTAAAGCAACATGGGCAGATGCTGGAACCAAGTTTCAGCACCTTGAGATGGTCATGATGAGACTTTACAATTTTATTACAAAATTGTCCTTAAATATGGGCTTTTAGCCCCAAAACTGCTCTTGGGGGAACTCGTTCCCAACAGGCCCCCAACATAAACATGGTGACTCTCCCTTGAGTCACTCTACGGGTGCAAAGATCTTGGTGCGAAGACCTCACAGCTTGACCTGTATGACGACAACCTTGGCAGTGCACTATTCGCTCACCTACTTCACTTCTTCAACCAACAGCTATGTGTTAGTCCTGAACTGTCATCCTGAAGCTTCTACTAAGTTGCTTGCAGACTAGCAAGCTTGCCTTCAATGGAGGCCATGACCAAATAATGTTTGTCCAACTAGAGCTTCAAGCGCGCCTTCAACACCACATCTTTGTGTTGCCTGCATCTACGTGTTCCTTTAATGATTTGGTCTCCTGCAGTTTCATGAGTCTTTGTGTGAGAGTGATCATGTGCGTTGTACCTTTTACTTTGTCATAGCGTTGCTGCAGTTCTCGCACCTCTTTCTCCAGCCGTTATACCTTAAGATCCTACTCCTGTAGACTCGTTAAGACATTAAACGACTGTTCAAACAGCCGTGTGCAATCTGCTACTGCATTGTCTACTACCGTTATCACCTCCATGACAACAATTGTGTGTTGCTCCTTTATTTCTGACGGAGTTTAAGGCTGGGCCTTCAACTGCAAATCTGCAATCTGTAGGTTCAACTCTAGCTGAACCTTAGCCAACTCTGTGCGAGCGTCGTGCACCCCTATAAGCAAGCTTGTAGACCTATTCATCTTCCTTTGCATCCTCAGGAATGGCCAATTTGGGGATCATTCACCAGGCTTCCTTCATGGACTTAATCATGCATTGATTTGTGTTAGTAAGTTCCACCATGGAAGTGAGGGCAGTGTTGCACTGTAGGGCCATCTGTACATTATTAATCTTCTTCTCACTGATTACCTACAAAGCGCACAGTTCACAGGCCCTCAGCTCCGCGATCACCCTATCCTGCAGTAGGTGGAGCGCCTCGCCAAGAATCGCAACCAAGTTCAACCCCACTCCCTTGAGGGAGCTGACAGTGGGACTGTCAGCTTCATTTTCCATGGTCAGTGCTCCATTTGACAACACTATCGCTCGGGAGTCCTTTGCACACACCATCTCGTTGGCTTTTGAAGTACCAATGGCGAGGATGGTGGGAACTGCGTTAGCCTGTGATGTGTGGATGTGCAACTCATGCAAACCCATCTGGATGGCCCCCAATAGTTGTTATTGTTGCTGCTTGAACTGTTGCAGTACCTCCGCGATGACATCCCGCACTGTGTCTCCAATGTCATTCAAATCTCCCTCTGTTTGGGTGATTGGGTCCAGCGACGTCTTACTGGCCTTGGATTTCTTCCACGACCCCACTTTTTCTTGTTCTCTTGGACATTTGATGTGATACAAAGTCATGTACGGGTTTCTCCATGCTGCTTTGTTTGCTCATCCATTTCTTCCTCTGTTTCGGGCGAAGGTGACCTCACACCTTTATCAGAGTCATGCTCTGTATCACTTGTTTGCTTTTCCACCTACTGTGCAGCATCACACTCTGACTGGTCCTTGTCAATGACCTCTTTCTTCCTCTTCTCGTCCAATTGCACCATCTTGAGCTTGGCCTCCTCCTTTTTGCGTTGCGCAACGGACTTGCTCGATCCCACCATCGAGTTTGAGGCAGTGCGCCACTCTATCGACCAACGATCAAGAACTGCATTAATCGCGTCATACGTTGCCAAGTAAGGCAAGTCATGCCACTTCTACTCAGGGTCCTTTCATGCCGTGATTGCGACGTGATGAAATTCGACCTTGAACTCCACGTACTCCTACAGTTTGGAAAACACAGTAGGCGACAATCATGGTTTGCGATTGATAGCCATGCGTATATTCATTTCCATCAAGATCCAGAAGATCTTTCTATCCTTCATGCACTGAGCATCCTTGGTCACCCACAGCAAAGCGTACTTTGCTGCTTCTAGCAGGTCCGGCACGACCGAGGGGAATTGACTGTCTTCTGGTAGCTCCCAAACTACCAACACAATGGATAGAAACAGCCACACATAGTGTAAGGTCTTATTGAGCTCTTGTGCCTCGTGACAATTCGCAAGGAACTCATGCAGAGATAGCGCACCTAATTAAACTAGACTCCTTTGGCACATTTGGCTGCTAAAGCAATGACCATTGCTGGCACTTCATCTGCACGACACTTCCGCATAAATTTTCCTGCCAAGATCTTCATGGCCACCTTGACCATAGGATTGAAGATACTCGAGATGGCATAGCCTCACAGCTACTTCACGAGATTGAATTTCTCCTTCATGGCCTCCACGAGGGCCTACTCACCACCTTTACTGCCAAACATCATGGCCGGATTTTCCCCTGTATAGGGCAGCCATGTGATCCTATGGATCAACCTGTCAATTATGGGTATCAGCTCCTCCAGCCATAGAAACCCATTATGCACCACACATAGAAGTTGTTTGATGACCAACACTATAATGGGTGCATGATTGTAGTGCGACAACCATAGCAGGTTGAGCATACCTGCCTTGTCTACTCCCCTGAGCCATTTCCGCGGTTCCAATGCAGTCATACCATTGGTTGTGTGAACAACGCGGTCCATTAGTTGTTCTGATGCCAAGTGTGGGAACTTCTCAGTGTCAGCTAAGTCCCAATCTTCCAGTTTCAACAGCGAAACCTGCGCCAAGTGTGGTCCTTCAAAGACAATCTCATCCGGTAGAAGAGGTATGTGCAGGGCGACCTTGATTTCGTCAACGTCCTTTAGCACCTTGGTCTTGCCTTTGCGTGGAGGGACGTATTCGGGCAACTTAGTGATAGGGTCAAAACTATCAAGTTCAACGTCCTCCACTTCCACCCCCAAATCCTCATCATCCATCAGGATGTCCTCAATCTCTTCCTCCTCCAGCTCCAAGTTAATGTTTTTTCCATTTTCCTATGTGGTGGGCTTGTCATTTTGTGGTTTTCTTCTAGTCGACGCGCGCATTGGTATCGCAGCTTACTTTCCCTTCTTATCCTTCACACTCTCCTTGGTCGGGGTAGGCTTCGGTCTAGGCGTCCATGGTGACTTGGGGACTTTAGCTAGTACCTCTGCAATCTCTGGAATAGATCCTTCTACTTCCATAACAACCTCTGACACAACCCCCTCGGTTGTCACTACTTTGATGTCCATAGCTTTGGATCCTGGGATAAAATCACACATGAAATTATGGTTGGACTATGGAAATTGATTAAACATTGGGTAGTCAAGCAATTCTTCAAAGAATGTGCAGATCGTGCACATTCAATGTTCAAAATGCCAAGTGTTTTTAGTTGGGCCTCCACCTATAATTTATAGGCTATTTTGAATTCAAATCCAACTGTTCCCCCCACATTTGGTTCATTAATGCCGAATTGGTGGCAGATTTCCAAGGATCTTACCCATAAATTTTGTCTTAAATGTCGGTTGCCCACTCCATTTGCCCACATTTATATCATCAAATCATGAACATTGACTTTAATAGTCACTTTCCGGATGACCTGTTCGATTTCTCCCCAGGTAGCGCAGCTCACTTTGCATTGTCGTGAACCCTGTGACATCTCCTCATTCTGCACAATCCTCAAATCGCGCAGTTCCCCAATCTGGACAACATAGTTTATAGTCCCACTTCTCCTTTCAGCTACCTAGAGTGCGAAGACTATGCTACCTTCATATAGTCACCTGGCCGAATCACCAGTGTATGGCTTCAATCAGCTGCCATTCACCTTTCCTGGGAACGGATCTTCGTTCAATTTAACCAACTGAACTGCCCCACCATCAGTGATCTCCTTAATGACATAGGGCCTTAGCGAGTGCATTATGAATTTCCCTAGAAATTTATCAAACTTTTTGTCATATAACAAAACCATATCATTTACCTTAAAGGTGTGCAGTTTAATGTGATGATCATGTCATGCTTTTCCGCGTTGCTTTTGGACCTGTTGGTGAAATCCAACCAGAAATCTTTCTTCCTCAAGCTCATCTAGTTGTGTGAGCATCTCTTCCTTGGCTTTGCGATCCATCATACCCGTGAGTGCCGCTATGTGTAGACTAGGCACAATGTATTCCATGGGCATCACTGCTTCAACACTATATACAAGCCTAAAGGGTGTCTGTCCAGTCAACTTTTTGCATGTCGTTCGATAGGCCCATAGCACTGTGGGTATGTGCAGATCCCAATCACTTCGCTAAGCATTGCAAACCTTCGTCGGCGCGTTCTCCAGTACCTTATTGAATGCTTCCACCATCCCATTAGCCTGTGGGTGATAAGGCGTGTTTTTCTGGTGATATACCTAAAATTCCTCTGTCAGCATGCTGATCATTTCATTTAGAAAGTGTGTACTGCGATCACTCATCAAAACCTTTGGACACCCAAATCGCGTCAGTACATACTCAAAGAGAAACTTCACATCAGTCGCACCTGTGGACTCCTTCACAGGTTTATCCTCTGCCCATCGAGTCAAATACTCAGTCGCGGTGATAATGTACCACGCTCCAATCTTCTTTCCTTGAGGTTGAATGGGTCCCACAAAATCTATTGCCCATTTCTATAAAGGTTGTAATGTCATCTGTGGGTTCAGAGGCAACTCATCTCTCCGTGATGGCCTGCCAGTCCTTTGACACATGTCACATGCCTTGCAGTAAGCTTTTGAATCCTAATGGAATGTTGGCCACCACAATTCTGCGCATAGAATCTTTTGTGTGGTTGCCCTTCCTACGTAATGCCCTCCCGCGGTGCCCCCATGAGTGTCCACGAGGATATTTCTCCTTTCAAACTCCGGTACATATCGTTGTAATACTTCATCAGACCCCATTTTGTACAGATGTCCGACAATTATAGCAAAGTCTGTCGTGCACACCACTAATTCCTTTATTTGTTGGACAGTGTAGCCTTCTGGGGTAGTTCCTGTCATTAGGAAGTGTATGATGTCTTCAAAGTGACCATCCAAAATGGGCACTGCAAAGAGTTGCGCGTCATGCAATCCCTCCTCCAAATTAGTGGGCTCTTCCCTTATTTCGATGTGCAACAGATGGTCTGGTCCAGTGTTTAGTTGTCCAAGCTTCACAATAACTTCAAAATCATACTCCTAGAACAATAACAACCACCTACAGATTATCCCCCCCAACACAGGCTTATTGACCAGGTATTTCAATGCAGAATGATCTATATACATCTTAAAATTTCCACCCAACAAATAGTGTCTAAACTTATGGAGCGCATATACCATGGCTAATCCTTCACGCTCAGTGGTGGAATAGTTCTTCTTAGCCTTGGATAACATCCTGCTTGTGAACTCTATAGAATGGTCCAATTCTCCTCCACTGCCCTGTGTCAGTACTGCTCCCAGTGCTATACATGACGCATCTACATGTACATGAAACTCCTTCTTCCAATCTGGGAAGAATAAAATTGGCACGGTGACCATTTTTCCCTTCAGCGCATCCAAGCTTTTCTGAGAGTCCTCGTTCCAACAAAACGTGACATCATTTTTCAACAACATCTCCATAGGCGTAGTGATCTAGCCATAGCCCTTGATAAACTTCCTGTAGTACCCAATATGTCCCAAGGTTGCGTGTAGCTGTTTCACACTCCTCGGCACCTCCAAGTTAAGTATCATTATGATCTTCGCGGGATCTACCATCAATCCCTGTCTACAAACCACATGACCCAGCAGAGTCCCAAAGGGAACACAAAACAGACATTTCTTCAAATTGAGCGTAATCGGGTACCTTCAACAAGTATCCAACATTGAGCACAAACTCGCCACATGGCATTTTACCAACCAAAACACAGTCCAGTCATTAAAGTACACCCCCAAAAACTTATGAATGAATTTTTTGAATGCAGCAATGACTACGTGTGAAAAAATCACAGGCGCATTCTTTAATCCGAAAGGCATTACAATGTACTGAAAACATCCCCATTCAATCGTGAAGGTCATTTTGCTTCTATCTTCAGGTGTGATTTTGATCTAATGGTACCCACAAAACCCATCAGTGTAGGAGTACGCTTCCTAGACACCTACATTATCCAATACCTGATTAGTGAATGGAGTCGGGAAAGGATCATGCACGCAAGCATCATTCAACTTCTTGAGATCTATGCATATCCTTATTTCATACTTCTGCTTCTTTTCCTGTACCACCATTGGGCTTACCCAATCAGATTCTTCTATGGCCTCAATGATGCCTGTCGTGAGCATCATATCTAACTCTAAGCAAACCCTCTCCTTATACTTCAGATTGAGATGGTAAGGTCTTTGCTTAACTGTCTTTGCATCAGGTTTTAACGTGATCTTCATAACACCCAGGTCCCCTATTATCCCCTTTAAATCTGTAAAGTTGGTAGGGAACAAATCCTGGTATTCGTGGAGCAATTCAGTGACTTTATCTACTGTCGCGTCATCCCAGTAATCTCCAATCATTGCAAATTTGGGCTCCGCCTCTATACCAATATTTACATGTTTCACGTTCAGTGGCGTGGTTATATTAGGATTCTCGATCTACGGTCCCTCGACCTTGTGATGACCTTTGACTTCATGGATATTAATCTTTTGCGGGTCCTCGTCTTCTTCTTCAGCAACCATGTTATAGCATTCCAGCGTGTGGCTCAGCGGAGTAGTCCAATCAGGTTGAATCAGATCCAAAGGATCTTGCAGTATCCTAAAGTTTGTTGCTTTAACTTCTTGTCGTGCTTTTTCAATACAATCAAACCCATGTTCGAAGTTGAACGTCATTATGAACCCTTCGTGCAAAATATCCCATTTTCTTGTGCCATGGTGGAGCTCTGTCTCCAATTACCAGTTCATCAGGATGACATCCAAGGTGTGACAAAACAAGTGCACCTATTCAGGTTGGGGCTTTGCTCCATAGGCCTTAGCCCATGGCCAAGTATGTGCACGGATCGTCCTTCCTGTCATACTTGTATGTCACTCATACCTTCAGCTTCCCAAAGCATGTTCTCATCATCCTCCTACGATCACGTCAATCATCAAAACTACCCTTGTGCGTACCCCACCATCTCGCGGGTGTAGTGCGCAGTGCCCAGTGCAAAGCCTGGAAGCGTTGCTTCTCTGGTACATCCCTCTCAAATGCATCCGAAAACACATCCACATCATTCAAGCCATCATAAGTGGGCAGATTTCTTACCTCTGACAACACACAACATAGCGACCAGGTCATCATGTCACAACTCAACATGGTTACTTCATGTAGTTGATTCTGCCAGCGCTCTAATTCTCCGTCCGAGTCTGAGTTGCAGGAACTCTCACTATCCCATGTAATTCATCCATCCATTTTTGGATTCACCCAATCTTGGTCTTGCACTATTATTTTATATATACAGTCCAAATCATCATCGCTTTCGTAATCACGGATTTCTTCAGTATAGCGCAATCCTTCAATAGGATGTAGGGGTATTATTATGTGAAGTGATTCTTTTCAAATATCATTTTTCACTTCTTTAGGTTGATTATGCCGTTCATGTCAGTAGCCCAATCAATACCAAGGAGTGCAGGGTAGGGGTTTTTGTCATCCACAATTTCTGTTACTTCAAACTCAGCCAATGCGCTCGCACCTTCAATATCTACAGTTACTCCTTGCAGTCATCCCATGGGGATGATCTTCTACTGATTTTCCATCCTTAACTGAATCAAAGACCACTGCAATGTAGGTCTCCCCATCCGCTCCCAAGTTTGCTTCAGAAAAAAGTTCGCGTCTGACCCCAGATCCAGAATAACTTGATCCATTTCGTATTCTCCTATCTGCACGGTCAGTCTCATCTCACGTCTTGTCCTTGCTTTATGCTTACCAACCTTTTGTACCATGCGTGGTTCACCCGGAGCGTTTCCAGCACATCTATTTATAAGTACATGTAACCCCTTCACAGCCTTGCTATCGCGCAACAGCTTCATACAGGTCTCTAGAAAGGTCCATTTCTTGAACAGGCTTATCCCGGCTTCCTTAGGTAGAGGCGTTAGTGAAGCTCTTCTTTGCTTCCATGAACATTTCACATGTACACTCCAAATCAAATTCAACCTCCTTCACCGAAGCTTTGCGATCCCATGCATTGTCTTCGGGCTGTTTCCCCTTATCGTCACCCATTGCAATTCCACTTCAGAGCACTATATTCACATTCAAATCCTCTTCACGAGGCTCAACCCTCATCATCTTCAGGTTCTAAGTCAGCTGCAGAGGTAGCACCCCTTTGTCGCATATCCTCGCTATCAGTGTAATACAATCCTCCTTCTCATGATCAAACTAAGTATAATATTTGCATGACAGACGCGTTGGTTAGTGCACTCACGAGCATAGTGTCCTGGTCCTCCACAATTGTAACAAATCATCTATCCCCGACCTCGATCAGGTCCTCCTCCACCTTAGCCTAGTTCGTGCCCCTGAAAGCCTGTTCATGTCATTCCAGTGCTCTGGTCAGGAGGTTGTGTTTCTGCCTGAATTCTGTAGGCGGGTGTTCTATCCATCATTAATTCATAACTTTGGTAGTTGCACTCATCATGCCCTACCGACCTACAAAAGTTGCAGAACAATTGTTGCGGTGTTTGTACAAACTTCTGCAGCAAATGATAGTTATCAGTCGTATGTTTCCATGCTACCTAACATATAGCGCACCTCAACGCAGGCCCCGCGCTCGGTCCTACTTTGACTTCTGGCCTCAAGGGCATATGTCCTCCTCCTACAATATAGTTTGCAAAGACCAGGCAGTGGTCTTTTTCATGCCCCTGACCTTTACATTTTAGGCACCATATCTCTTCGTACACCTCTAGTCTAACTATTATGTCCTACTTCAAACTTTGGATTTCGAGGCCAAGATTTTGCAACTGCACATGGATCTGTTGAACCCCCAAATTTAGATCCTGCATTGGTGTTTCATGCAGTCTTATTACAATCTCCAAGGCCTTTTCCTGAGTCGTAATCTTCTGTAGTGACAGTGCAACCCTTACGTGAGGCAGGAGCGAAGCCACGAACCACTCGTGGTGTTGTCCATTTGTTAAGTTCATATTAGCTTCGCGGATTTTACACTTCAATCTTTGATCCAATTCCCAAGGTGTCTCACCTAGTTTCATTGTGATTTCATTGAACCCCACAATAAACTATGCCTCGGATTTAGGCCTACTGAAATCTTCATTCAGTGTGGTCTGGATCTCTACCAACCCAGCGTTTGGGTTATCATCGGAGTACTTGATGTACCAAGTTAGCGTGTGATCCTATAAAGCACTAACCAACGTTGCCTTCTTCATGTGATTGTCTGTGACGCCCTGAGCTTCCCATATGGCTTTTACGATGAACCAAAACTGGTTTGGGTCCTCATTTCCCAAGCCCTTAAAAAAGGGTATCTTCACTAAATTCACCATGTTGAACTAGGGTAGAGGTGGTGGTGGTGTGGGCGAAACCACAGGTGGCGATGGTGGTGAAGGTGGAGGTGGTGTGGGTGGAGGTTGTAGTCGTAGGAACCCTCATTTTATCAACTGAATTGCACTTCGCGAAGAAACCTGTGCTACTCCCTCTTCGTCACTCAAAGGAGATGAAACCAATGGGCTATATTCATGACCATTTCTTTCTTCGTTCCTCTAAGTATTTCCATTATGCGTAGCTCCGAACATCAAGGTAGTTGCATAACCCATTTTTTACACAATAACATCTTAATCCAAGTGTATAAAGACTTCAAGTACTTACCTCGCGGACCTTTGAAAAAGTGTCACTCCGCCTTGTTGTAACTGACTAAGGTATTGACCACGAATTCTGTCACAAACCCTCCCTATGATACGATCAAGCCAATGATTGATAGCGTGGGAGATCTTATCCTCAGAGGCTTCCAATCTTTATACTGACTCCGGGGTCTAGACAATAGGACCATCAAGCCTCCACCTTCCTTGGCTATCCACTAGCTTCACAATCCACTCATATAACTCAACTGGAAAGGAACAAAAAAAGATCCCATGGATTTCTGTATACAGGTACCTGTCTAGCCACTGTTCCTTTGTCAGTCGTGGATTTTTTTTCTCCTACACCGTAAATTTGTGGATCTTCCTATCCAACCAGTCTTCGACCTCTTTCTTAGTTGGATTCCCGTGATACGACATCACACATCTCTCATGCAGATTCTAGTCCCAACAACGAAACCATTTGTTGGCTTTTTGGGCCATAACCAAGGTTCAATGTTAGTTAGCCAAAAAAATCCCTACACTACTGGCCCTTTCGACATCAACCTGTTAGCGCTTGAAATTTCACCTTAGGCTGAAGAAGGCAAACCTCAAGGCAACATCAAACCATTCAGCCTCGTAGCTATCCCTACGAGGCAGGAGAAGGCTCTCTCCAGTCAAACTCAGTGGATTTTTCAATAGGATGAGTTGACCAATTAGAAACACTGATATTAGGCTAGTAAACTGATGAGGGTTGATTTAAAGTTTTTGGGGTTTTTGGTGGCAATTGGAGGGAGTGCAATTCAGGGTGTGGGGATTGAGCTCGGTTTTTGCAGGGGGGGTCTTTGGGGCAAGGTAGGAGTTTGTGCTGATGCCTTTAGCTGAAATGGATGATCAAGGAAGAAAGGAGAAAAGCTAAAGAGGGCAAACAATGACTTTGAATCCTCTCTAGACAGTGGAAAACATAAACCTTAAACAAATTTAAAAGCTGAGCATGGCATGCATGAATTCAAACTTTATCACTTCATTTGTTTAATAAACTGCAGTAAAGAAAGAGATGGAACACATAAACACACTTACAATTACAATGAGAGAACACACCATCAACACAAGAGTCCACAAGAATCCCAATGATGTCTGCAAAACCCTGATCTTCCTTTTCCTCAAATTGCAGAGATACAAGTAAAATATACAATAGGAGCTTCTCCCTCGAGAGTCCAACCATGAAAATGAGTAAGAGAAGGCATAATATAGAAGATCTAACTCCTTTCCCCACCTCTAGGGGTCGAGCTCAGCTTCCTAGGAGCTGTTTTAACTAATTCCAAACTAAGCACTAAATAATAGGCAGTCAAAACAACTTGCCTCTAAAACTTAGGAAACCTATCCATGCATTAAATATTTACCATTTACATCAAGGAAACTTCTAGAAGTGTTCAAGGAGAGTAAAAGTATCTAAGTGCCATGAAAATTACACAAAAATCCATCATTTACATGCCTCAAAAGTCAACCAAGGTGAAAACAGTGTTTCGCTGGCCGAACTGGTCAAAACAGGCAAATTTCCTTAACAGGTCATGCACATCACTCTGACTGGTCGCGCACATTCACAGCTCTGTTTGAGGGCCTTCCCGGTGTCTAAATTAGGTGCAAGATAGCTCGTTGGAAAGTTCTGCAAGTTTACTTTCCAACCCCACCGGAATTTTTAAATTTGGAGATGATTTGACCCCTCAAAAGTCATTTCTCCCAAGACAGCTTTTTGCAACTCAAAATAGGTGCAGAAAGTCAAAATTTGCATGCATTTTGAGCTTTTGGAAGCCCAAATCTCCATAAAATCTGAAACCCATCCATAGGAAAGTGTATTTTTTCATGAAAATTCCAAAAATGCAAAGTTTTCCCCGTTCTGAGTTGCCCCCATGTATGATCGCGCGCAAGGTGAGACCAGTCAAATGGCCAAAACCTGTAAAATTCCCAAAAATACCAAAAATGCCTCAAAACTCTCAAAATTTCTTGGGTTTGCTGCTAGGAGGAGGCTAAGGAGTATCATGATGAGTGAGAGAGGCCTCAGCCACGATACGGAGTGGGTTAGTCTTCTTCCTCCCTTTGAGAGCCTCGGTCAACCTCCTTTGAAGAATCTTCATCCTTGCCTTACAAACATGCATCCTTGCCCAATAATGATTCTTCATGTTCTTTAGCAGCTTCTTTTCTTGGTTGGCCTTTTCCAACAGCCTCTCTAAGTGTGTATTCACCCGGATAAGCATGGATTCCCTCTCCTTGGGCAGCAAGTCACTGGGCCTCCTACGGTTGATGACTCGATCACTTCGAATCCTCCACAGCTCATTCAACTCTTTCTCATCCTCAAGTTGCTTGTTGCGCTGCTCAAGATAGTTTATTGTCCATTGGGCCATGTTGAGCTTCTGCTGTAACAAGCGGTTTTCCGCCTCTCTCTGTCGGATGATCTCATGCAAATTTGAAGTGGGGGAGTGAGCATCAAGATCAATGATGTCAACCTGTGTGTCACCGGCTCTCTCCTTCTCTACCATGGGCTGTTTTCCCTCCCGTACTACTGATGGAGAACGTGAGGTCCCTTCCACCTGGTGTGGAGATAACACTCGCTGACCTGTAAATGATGATGGCGAGAGCCCTTCCACCTGCTGTGGAGAAAGTACTCGTCGAGATGCTGCAAACAAGGCCCTCGGGCCTTTCTGATATGTAAGCTGTGGTGAGGAAGCAACATGTCTCGGAACAACGATCTCAGGCTGGTGTGAAGGACCTCCCTCCTCATAAATGGCCTCTGGCTCTGGCTGTAGTGGCCCTGTAAAGAACTCATGAGAAATGAAGTCTGCCCATGGGATGCCCTGCTGACTCAACTGATGAGAAACAACGAGCTGAATGAGACCATGATGACACAAACTCCTATGTTGCTGAGCTGGGGACTGCCTCTGAAACACGGATGACATCCTCTGAATGTCCTGGAAGAAGAAAACCAGGATGTTCATCATCCTCACTCAGGTAAAGTGCATCAACATGCGAATGTGACAAGAGAAAAGACCTGTGAAAATCTTCCCTCAGATGTAAAGTAATGCATGATAAGCCGCATGATTGGAGCATACTCCCCCCGGAGGAATCTGAAGGGAAAGACCCCTGACAAGTGACTCATGAATGCTGGCCTGACATATGGCTCGAAATAAACATAATCCAGCATTTTGCGCTTGGGCCACACCTCACCCACATTTGGTATCCCGGTAGCCTCTGAAATCACCTCCGGAGATAGTACAAAATTCACCCCTGCAAGAGTGACCTGCCCATCATGAAGGTGCAAAACAAATAAGCAGGCCAACTCCCTGTGGTGCTGAATCTGGGCAAGCCTCTCACAAAACTGAAAACATGACATATAACGGAAACAATTCATTGCCATAGGACATGCCTGCAACTCTGCCAAAGAGGTGGGCTCCTCTCTTTTATGATGACCACCTTTGCCACCCCTACGAGGCCTCCGCTGTACCTCAACCTCTGTGGAAGAAGACTGGTCATCACCTTGCTCATAGGTTTCAGTGGTTGACATGGTGCTTTTGAGCAAAGTGGAGAAAATAGATAAAGTAAATTGCTGCCCTTGCCTGCAAAAATGCTGAGTTGTATGTTGTTTTCAAGGGGAACAAAATCATGAAGGAAATGTTAGGGGAGGGACTTTTTTTTTAATAGGGAATGGGAAAAATATGTGAAAACATGGAATTTTTAAGGGATAATTCACAAAATGTCGAACATATAATCTCATCTACATCATCGGGAAATCATTTGCAAAGAAATATTCTTATTAGGGAAAACATGTATGATAGTAACCAAGGGAAAGGACGTACATTTGAACAGGGGTATGGGACAACATTGTTCATTTGAGTTTTTGTCCTTTAATGTACATCACGAGGCAAACTCTGTTGTTTCAAAGGGATTCATGTACATTTGGTCATAGGGGAAGGAGGGCTTTATTTACATTTTTGTCAAAAGGAGAAAAGGGATTTCATTGACAACTTCAAAAGGAAAAGAGTTGTATTGAAGCGAGGATATTAGGGGATAGAAGGGAAAAGGAAAAACAGGGTTTGGTTT
>APFE031370847.1:0-16848 GCA_000404065.3 Pinus taeda
TTTAAGAATTTTTGTAATTCGTTCATTCACTCATTTATACCATAAATTATATGATACTTGATATAGAGTGAATTTCTAAAAGATTCTACATTACAATAAACTATATAAATTCCACATTATCAATTATTTTAAGTTTATAATCAAGTGGTATATTAAATATGTACAAACACTCTTTAAAAATATACATTTATATTATCAATTACTAATTACTTATTTATCAAACCAAACCCATCTCTAATTTAAAACATATAAAAATAATATTTATTATTTTATATAATACAAAATATTAAACTCAATACAAAATAATATATATGTTTTTTACTTTTCTCTATGAACTCATAATTATCTTATGGATCATAATCATCAATTTATGCCTATTTCACCAAAAAAAAAACTTGCTCAAAAGTTTCCTGTAAATATCTTATTGAATAAAACGACATCCAGCGTTATCATTTATTAAGCATAATCCTGGATCGGAAGGGGTTTTTAAAATGTAAATGGGATGCTTGAATCTGTAATTATTCAAGCATTGATCTAAACCTGAATGAAAACGATTTCTTAGCTGTCAATCGAAAGGACTCTTATCAACATTGAAACGAAACAGAAGATTTATTTTATAATTTAAAATAGAAAAGGAAATATAGAGTGTGAGAGAAATCTCAATTTTTAAAGGAAAATATTTAATAAAATTGAAAGCAAGATTTTATAACAAAATTGAATTTCAGAAAATTAATATGGGAACTTTAAATAGAGTAATAATTTAATTGAATAAGAGTAATAATTTAGTTAAAATAGAGTTCAACAATGCGGTCCAAGAGATTTTATTTCCTGAATAAGACTATATACATAAAAGCTTACTCCAAGCACGATATCTACCTTCGAAAAAAAGTCCAATGATTATGCCAGACATTTTATTTCCCGAATAAGACTATATACATAAAAGCTTACTCCAACCAAGATACTTCCTTTGAAAGAAAAAAAAAAAAAAACTGAGTTGAGTTAGCTTTCCTGATTTAACAAGACTATATATGCATAAGAGCTTACTCTTTTCCTTTGAAAAAAAAAAACTGAATTGAAATAGCTTTCCTGATTTGGATACGGCATTGAGTTCCCTAAATTAGCACTAACAGAAAGTTCAGAACTTGTCATAAGGTCAAATGTGTGATGCATATCAATTACATGCCCCTTCTTTACATCAAATACGTTCACTATTTTGTAATTGATTTCCATAGCATCCCCATATTCATCATTTGCAGGGACATAACTTTCTGTTGATTTTAAATGGCGAACAACAACATTCCTAGGTTAAGGAAAATAATTATTAAGGGAGGTTTCAACCAGATGTGGTGGAAGACTTAGTATCTAGATTCATACCAGAGTCACCGAGACATTGAATAGCATGACACAGAGGATCCACTCGCAACAATGCGACTTAGATGAGTTTCAATAATCAAGTCTCTCCCGGATATCTAGGATGCAATTTCAATTGATGTAGATGTAGATCCTTCAGTGGTGGACAAGAGAGGTATTTCTGGTGCAGTTGGTATTTCGGTTGCAGCCGAGGAGGAATCGCAGGGCATTGGAGGATCAGCCACATCGTCTCCATTTCCTTCTAACATTTGAACAACCCTGGCCATAGAGGGCCGATCTCTGTAGTTGTATTGAATGCACCACCCCCCAATTTTAGTGAGCCTCTTTGCCTTTTCCTCATCTTCTGCCTCCATTTCTCCTCCTCTCAATCTCATACCGAAGTCCCCTGTCTCAAGCAACTTGAAAGCCCACTCAGGAAAGTAAACCTGACTGGAGCGGCTCACCTTCCAATCGACGTTCTTTCTGCCTCCAACAATTTCTAGCAAAAGCATTCCGAAACTGTAGACATCGGCTTTATCTGTAACAGGACCCATATCGCTGGAACACAACTCTGGCGCAACATAACCTGGCGTCCCTCTCCCTGCCGTCATTGAGATATGGTCGTCTCCCCTCCTGCAAAGTTTTGCAAGACCGAAATCAGAAACTTTTGGTGTGAAATCGGCGTCCAGCAATATATTGTGAGGTTTCAGGTCGAAATGTATGATGCGCTTGTCACAATCTTGGTGTAAATACGCAATTCCTCGCGCCGCACCCAAAGCGATTGAATACAAGTGTTCCCAGGTTAAGAGTTGCCCATTTTCTCTTCCGGCAAATAAAAATTTGTCGAGAGATCCATTGGCCATGTACTCATACACGAGGGCACTTGTTAAGCTTTCATAGCAATACCCCAATAGACGAACCAAATTGACATGGTGAAGATGTCCAATGGTGGCCACTTCATTCATGAATTGGGCCTCGCTGTGCCTATGCCTGTCAAGAACCTTAACAGCCACCGGAGTGTCATTCTGAAGCTTTCCTTTATAGACGACACCATAACCGCCTTCTCCCAACCTTTCTGCAAAGTTGTCTGTGAACTTCTTGACTTTAAAGAGTGAATATCTGGTTGGCATTTGATAAGCATATTCCCTTAGGAAATTCTCAACCGCTGAAGTAGAGCTACTTGGACGATATTTAATTCTCCTCCAGAAGGCACGACAAGTTGATAAGAGTATAATGAATAGTCCGAGGCACGCGCCGATCCCTAACAACACTAGTCCTGTAATGAAGAATTCTGCGGAGACGAACAAATATGAATGTGCTTTTCATCTAAACCCTAAGAAAGTAATGGAAACAAGATACAAAATGAGGTTCAATAAGAGACACCTGGTGTCAGCAATCTCCAGGGGCAACGCGAACTGTAGAAGCAAACTAAATATGCTGTTGAATAAAGAGATTGGTATCAGTGTACTATTTGTCCAATAACCCTGAAATATAATTTAGAATTTCAAACTGAGGTTTAGTCGGAGATAGCAAATTTTGAAAGAAATAATAAGCTTACAGATGACGGTAACAAGTCCTCCCGCGGTGCAAAGTCCTGCGAGGATGCGAAGAACAACTGCGTTGCGATGAAAAAATCAATATCATGTAATATATGTCAAACCCCGAAGAGATTACTGGAAACAACATAGAAATTGACACCTGGCTCAATTGGAGATACTGAAATATAATTTTACCTGCTACCAGAAACCGAAAATTCGCCATGGTGCAATCTGCAACTGCGGTGGAACGAAGGGATTCGTATGAATGAAATATAGAGGGAACGAGAAAAATTAATGGAAGCCAAATAGAAAGGGGAAGAAATCATAAATTAATGCCCTCGATTTTGTTTAACAAAAAAGTCAAATATGTAGCTTGAAACTGCGTTGTATTTTTAATTTAGGGTTTATCAATTTCTGAGAGGGAGGGATCAAATATGTACCACACGTTGATTTTAGGATGCCGTGAGAGAGGGGGATCAAATATCTATCACACGTTCATTTTAGGATTTCATAACACATCTTTTTGGTAAAAAAAAATTTTAGTTTGAAAGATATTTCTGCAAAAATCTCTTTTAGTTTGAAAGATATTTTAGGATGCTATGAGAGGGATCAAATATCTATCACACTTTCATTTTAGGATTTTATAACACATTTTTTTGTCAACAATCTCTTTTAATTTGAAAGATATTAGATCCCTTTAGCCATTGGTAAGATGGATATGATTGTTAATAAAATAATATTTTTAGTTAATTATAAAATTTAAAAAATGAGATATAAAAGTGTGAGATATTAATAATTTGTATTTTGTAATATTAATGTAATTAATAATTTCAACAACATTATTATTAGATTTTCTTCGAATTTTTTTTTTTTCTCAATGCTATGACTACTAGTAGAATACCTCCCAAAAACAAAACATGTGTTTTTATTGTTTGAGTTAAACTCTTTTAATGATTTTATTGGAAATTATTATAAAAGGGTTAATATAATAATAATGTATAAAATATTAAATATAAAACATCAATAATAATGATAATAATAAATTTATAAAGTAAAAATATAAATTTGAATAATTAAAATTGAAAAATTAAATTAAATTCAAGATCTGTAAAATAAAAATTTATATAAAATATTATTATGGACTATTTAATAGCCATGGGGCATCATTTCCATGTTACAAAGTAATGTAAATAACTTGATTCAATGTTCAAATCCCTATTAGGTTAAAGCAACAAAAAATTATGTATATGGACTATTTAATTTATTGTGTAAGAGGGAAACCAGGCATATTTACCACCTATTATAGCAGCTGCAACACCCTCCAGAATTTTAGCGTGCATCCAATTTCAGAGGCTTCCTTGGTTTTGCCTTTATGATTGCAAACACTTGGGCTAATCCCATGAGCTTGTGTCGAGTCTTTGCACCCTTTTTGCTTGATCATTCATCGATCGTCTTTCAGCATGTTGGTTGCAATGTCATGCTCAGTCTTGTTCTCGCTATGTTCAAGATCTGTCTTTGTGTGTACAAGTTGTGTTCATTATGTAAGCATCTGTCATACTCGCACACAAAGTTGTATGCAATGTCGTGCAATTGTCATCATGGTCTTTCAACGATCTATCTCAAGTGTCGCACTTGTCGCTCGTACCCTTTGGTCAGTCACACATAGCATATGTTGTCTTGTTGGTTCGAGGTGTTTTGTCACAAGTCATGTTAAGTGTGTGTTCGCAAGGTCATGTATACACGAGTTCACTCGCTCACACACTTAACCATTTTGTTGAAGATCTTCCAACCAGACCACCCTCCATCAATCGGACCTCCACTGAGTTACACTACGCGGTCTCAACCTTCAGTGACCAAGCACTGTTTCCCAGGATTGCGCAGAGCTTGAGGCTACCGCCCAGGCAGTCTGTGCTACACAATCCTATAATCGACCTGGTTGATTATCACCCAGAACAAAATAGAAGTTTCCTAAGAAGCTATCTCAATCTGCACTTCCCCCAAGCCTATCCATCAAGCCTCCCACTGGTAAACCAAAGAATTTGATTGGGCAATCACCTCAGGCTTCATTCCTCCCAAAAATTGCGTAGAAGTTGTTAGCCTACCTACACTAACTGAAGAAATTGCATAAACAAGAAGGATAGGCACCTGTTGCATGTCACTACATTGTCTCTGAAAATTGCATAGTTTTGTCAGTCAGTCCCCTTCTGAGTGACCTGCTGCTTCTCTTGAAAATTGTGTAGCTTTCTTGGACTGTCCACCATCTGTCTCACACCTCTCTTAGCTCGGAAACTGCGTATACATATCCTTCATGACTGCCTCCTAGTTCTGCACAGTTTTGGCCGGCAAGATCCTGTAGCCCAATCTTGGCCTCTTCTGAAAATCCACATAGTTTTCATTGCGAGTGCTTCCTACTGCCCGCACTGCCTTCCCTCGAAAAATTATGTAGTTTTATCTCCCAACTGAGCTAGATCCTGCAGATGTCACTGTTGTCCCAGATTCCTAAACCCATCCTCTTAGTGACCTCTGTGCAGTTTTTCCTGAGAGTGCCCTAGAGCCTCGCATCCTTGCCTGAAATGTCGTCTGCATAGTTTCAGAGCCTTCTCCTCTCTCCTGGTCACCTGCACCTGAAAGCTAAAGATGATGCATCATGGTAGACTACTGGATTTCTGGATTTGATGTCGTCTCTTCATGATTGATTGCAAATACAGTTACATGGATGATACATGGCTCGACGACGAAGATGATGAACAAGGAGTGCATGCTAGGAGAGTTGTTCGCAAACAGATGAACACATGAAGCATGCCAAGTACTAGCAAAGGGGATACATGTACATGTAACACTAAGAGAACACCAAGACTATCAAATAATTTGCACACCTTGTCATGCAGAGGTGAAGCTATGATACACCAAGAGCACACTAATCACTCAGCAACACTACAACTCGACATGGACACTACAATTAGCATGAACATACCAGCACGTCATGTCGAGTCATGTCATGAGTCGTCTCGGCCACGTCACTACTATGGGCCATACTGCTGTAATCTATGTAATGTAATGCGGAAGTCCAACACACCCACATACATAGTTGAAGAGTCAGGTATGTCAAACAGTATTGAGTGAAGTCAAAGAGTCACAAGGGTCAAGTTCACCCTTGGCTATATATGCCCCGCATTTGTACATGCAAATGAGTTTTCACATTGGCTCCTCCCACATAGCTTTGAAAGTCTGTAATCTTTTCTTTGAGGAGCGAGTAATGGCTCCAACGCCCTGCTATCAGGGTTAGTGATGTATGTTGTATAGATGTGTCTTGGAACTTTCACTTAATTGAGAATATTGTTAGCATGCCATCACATTTTCACACATGTATTATATTTGTTTGTAAGACTATTCTTTGGATGCTTGTAATTCATGTGGTTTTAACCTGTACTAATATAGTTGAACTATTTTGGTTGTTTTATTTCATATGATATTGGCAATGTGTTGTATTAGTTGTTAACGTTGTCTGGCCCATGTGGACTACTCAGTCAGACACTTGACAGACTCATTCTTGTAAAATTGTTGTAACGACCATCGCACTCTTGTGGACTACTCTGCTAGGTGTTGTACATGCTATCTGTTCACCTTTGTGTTTGTGACTGCTGCATTTGTGTGGACTACTCCACTAGAATTTGTGAAGATCTTGTTGTGTTGTGTGTCTCTAAAAGAGTTGGGACTATTCCCTTTCGACTTGAGACTCACTCTCACCCTCCCCCTCTGTAGTGAAAGAAATTTGACACAAGCGACACTAAGCACTCACCAGGCACACACACGAGGCACACAAACCTCGTTGTTTGAATAATAAGTATACCACTCTCATGCACTGATAAGTAAGAGCTAAGGCATATCTTTACGATAATAACAATTGGGTCATCATACCAGATGGGACTCCTACACCAAATGGTGTGAGGTTAGGACTTCATACCAGAGAGATCCCCTGAATGTTGGCAGATCCAGAACCATCAACATATCTGGCACTAGAAAGAGGGCTAGATGAAAAACTTAACATGTTGCTTCTCGTTTGAATCTCTTACTAAATGGATCATACACAAATTGTGCTCTCAGAGTGTTTCTCTCGTTTCTCCCTGAATCAACTATCACTCCCCGATGAGCTTCTCGATCACTTGTCCTTGTTAAATTTTGATGGTGAGGACAAAATATTTGTAACCAAGCACATTTTTTTAATTTCTTCATTTCTGCGAATCCCATGAAATCGATAGTGAAGACCTTGTTTGTGTACTTTTCTTCCTCACCCTTGAAGGTCATGCTAATCGATGGTGTCATACCCTACCACTTTCTTCCGCCCATTCTCTTCTTACTTTCCTCAAGGAGCTCCATCAATCCTTTGGTAAGTATAACCACCAAGATGTCTGTGAAAGAATCTCTTGCTTAAGAATGAAGCCTGGTGAATCAGTTGAGGACTGTTCTACTCAATATCTTCAACTCTGTCACAAAATTCCTAAACAGTTTGTGGACCTTAACTTCATGAGCCAAGAGTTGAAACACTTGGTTCATGTTCCCCGACATAGTGAACCTCTTGATTTCCCTTCTTCCTCAACTCTTGATGATCATGAGGCACCTCATTTTATAGAGGAGGATCCCAAAACCCTATTCATTCCTTTTCCTCCTACCTTTTTGGTCTCAAAGAGGGTGCCCCATCGTAGTGGCCACAAAGCTAAGAAATCTGCGTAGAGGGTGCCCCTTCACTGAGGTCACAAAGCTAAGAAATTTGCACAACATGTTCCCAACCCATCTTCTCAGTTGTCTCCCACTCCAATGGAGGAAATTCCAGAATGGCTTAGAAAGCCTGTGGGAAAGACTCATTCCTCCATTATGCAAGAGGACATCACCATTCATAACCTAAGTCTCGAGTCTGCTTTGCATCTCTGCCAGCCCCCATCATCTACAAGTAATGACTCCCTGTACTATGAGTCGCTTGATCAATCTGCTTCACAAGCTAGTTGTGTGCATTCTCTTGATTCTCAAGTTATTGGCTCAAATTGTGGTCATGTTCAAGGCAATCTCATTACAAAGGTGGAGGAGGAGAAAGGAAAAGACACAATCTATTCCTCTTTTATGTTTCAAAATGGTTCACATCAAGATGATGAGCTTCCATTCTTGGTCGATTCTCAATCCGCTAATCTTGGTGAAACGTCATGCACAATTAATTCTTTCGATCAACCTCCAGCCTTGGGTTATGATCACCCCCATTCCTCTGTATGTGGTGATGAATGCCCAAACACATGATGTGATTTGTTGTTCTCTCATGTACACTCTAACTCGGATCTGTAATTTTCATCGGTCAAAGAAGATATCCATATCAAAACTTCCTCTTCACCCCACTTGCATGTTTGTCCTACCATCACAGTGCATTGACATGTGTCAGAGATACTCCACATTCTCTTGTTTCTTCATTCGATGAATTATCTCCTCAATTGAAATAAGGTAGTGAGGTTGTCCATGATGAAAATAGTCTCAACACATACGACTCTTCCCACTCGTCATCATCTTGTATGTTGCATGAAGACAACTCGTTAAGGTAGCTTACTAAAGCTAAAAAGTTTGATGAAGTCTGTGACAGAGATGGCTGCCATCCTAAAAGAAATTTTTAAATCAAGAACAACAACCATCCTCAGGCCATGGATCATCTGGTTTACATATCAAAATGCCATTTTTCAATTCTATAAAGTTCTGGGACGTGCAAGGTAGTTGAGGCACTTCAACGTCCGTTGATGCTTATGCCAAGACCTCATGACTCTGGTATGCCCCTTGAATTGAATCAAATCTAATTTCTCACACACAATCTATCTATCTACATGGTTGTACTCGAAGTGGATTCCCGTGTAAAATATGTTTACTATTTCGAGTGTGATATTCCAAAATTTCAAATTTTCACTAATGACCGAATCCATGAGTCTGTTACAGTGTGTCCGTCTTCATGCACTTCCCTTACATCCAATTCAGGTTGGGAGTTTCCATCTCTCATGCAATCATGGAACTGTTAAGTTGATCACCTAAATACCATCTTTGTCTAGAATCATACTTATCCGATGTTCTCTCTCATGATCAGCTCCTTGGTCTTCCTGGGAATCTTACACGTGAAATCTGCTTGCTCATCACACCACCAATATCCTTGTGTGATGACGAGTGCACAAGCTATTACGCGAATCAAGTTCCTCTCTTTTAGTACACCCCAACTGGCTTCACACACTCACAGTGTTGGCATCCTTTCTACATTTTTGTCATGACCATGATTCTTGCACAATTTTTCACCAATTACATGTGGGTGTTCCTATCATATCGAACACACAATGAAATTGCTTCCATCATTCAGAGCATTCATAAGATTGTTCAAAAATTTTCTTTATTCATGTCAAACTGGGAATCTAGCATCTCGACCAACTATTCTAATATTTCTTCTATGTTGGGTGATTTTCATGCAGTTTATCATTTTCCCAACAGTACATCCAATGATAGTCTCTTCGTGCACTATGATCTTCACTATGTAACATCTTTCTCCTTAAAATTATTTCAAGCAGGTGAGACACTTCATCCTGCACTGATGGCTATGGTAGGTCCTCATTCTCTTGACATGACCAACGAGAATGATTAGATCTATCTATCTGTACTAGATTCCCATGATGATCCCCTCTCTCAAATTAGGAATCCATCTTTTCAAATATCACGAGTCTTTCAAAACATGCGTCACGAATTTTATGATCTAATCACTGAATGGTTGGAACAATCTTACTTAACGAGTCATGTTGCAAGTAACAAGCTTCAGTCCTTCCTCACACTCACTAAGAAGCTTAGCGCACATGAACACACACTCGCAAGAGGCTTCCGAGGTTTGTTGAAAAATGGTAGTCATTGAATAGGTAAGCATGTGTGTTGGGTGGTTGTGACACATATTTCTACCCACAGGAAAAACCTTCTCTTTCATGTGCAAGATTTTCAAGTTTTTATATTTTCTGATGCACATTATTTTTTATCTATTTTAATCACTTGTATCTTTGTGGTTATAGTTCAGGTATGCTTAAGGTGGCTTCACTGGAAATTTCATTTGACATAGCCCCGACTATTTGGTATAGGAGTAGGAGTACTGCCTATTTTCTTTCTTTTCTTTGCTTTCTGATTTGCATGTTTGTTTACTTGCTGACTTGCTTTGGTTTGTTTGCTTGATCACTTTTCTTGCTTGTTATCTTTTCACTTTGTTTTTTCTATTTTTTCTGATGCCTTAACTGTTTCGGCCAGCACTTGCAAAATTCCTTTTCATCCCAATAGGAAATATGTGGTGGAAGTAAACATAGGCCAGTTGTTCCTGATAATGTAAGATATTGGCAAGTTTTTGGTAATGATAAACAAATAAAGAACCTTTTACAAATTAGAGATGAATTTGAGTCTATAAATATGGGTATATAAAATGATATATAGATGAAAATGAAAAGAAAATAGTGTTTAATGAAATTGATGGTAATCAAGAAGAACTTGAGGTTCTTCGATTAAAGGACAATGTGCTACCAATAGGATTGGTACCATTGGAAGAGCTTTTTGACTTGGATGATGTAGCCAAGAATCCAAAAATAGAACTAGTAGGAGCTGAGGTAGAGAACTATAACATAGGAACTACAAAGAATCCCAAAATTGTCCAACTGTCTAAACCTTTACCTCCTAAAAAAAAACAAAAATACATTGAGATTTTTAAAGAATTCTCTGATGTGTTTTCCTGGAGCTATTAAGACTTAAAATCTTATGATACAAGGTCTTCTTGGGAATCTTGCACGTCAAATCTGCCCGCTCATCACACCAACAATCCCCTTGTGTGATGACGAGTGCACAAGCTATCACACGAATCAAGTTCCTCTCATTTCAGCACACCCCAACTGGCTTCACACAGTCACAGTGCTCGCATCCTTTCTACATTTTTGTGATGACCACAATTCCTGCACAATTTTTCACCAGTTACAAGTGGGTGTTCCTGTCATATCTAGCGCACAATGAACATCCTTCCATCATTCAGAACATTCACAATATTGTTCAAAAAATTTCTTTATTCATGTCAAACTAGGAATATGGCATCTCGACCAAATGATCTGATATTTCTTTTATGTTGGGTGATTGTCATGTAGTTTATCATTTTCCCAATAGTGCATCTAATGATAGTCTCTTCGTGCACTATGATCTTCACTATGTAACATCTTTCTCCTCAAACTTATTTCAAGCAGTTGAGACACTTCAGCCTACGTTGATGGCTATGGCAAGTCCACATTCTCTTGACATGACCAACGAGAATGATAAGATCTATCTATCTGTACTAGATTTCCATCATGATCCCCTCTTTCGAATAAGGAATCCATATTTTCAAAGATCACAAGTCTTTCAAAACATCTGCCACGAATTTTATGATCTAATCACTGAATGGCTGGAACAATGTTACTTGGTGAGTTGTGTTGCAAGTAACAAGCTTCAGTCCTTCCTCGTACTCGCTAAGAAGCTTGGTACAGATGAACACACACTCGCAAGAGGCTTTCGAGGTTTGTTGAAAAATGGTAGTCATCAAATAGGTAAGCATGTGCGTTGGGTGGTTGTGACACATATTTCTGCCCACAGGAAATACATTCTCTCTCGTGTGCAAGATTGTCAAGGTTTTATATTTTCTGTTGTACACTATTTTTTATCTATTTTAATCGCTTGTATCTTTGTGGTCGTCAACCATGTATGCTTACGGTGGCTTTTCTGGAAATTTCATCTAACATAGCACAAACTATTTAGTGTAAGAGTAGGATTACGGTTTGTTTTCTTTCTTTTCTTTGCTTTCCGGTTTGCATGTTTGTTTACTTGCTGACTTGGTTTGGTTTGTTTGCTTGATCGCTTGGCTTGCTTGTTGTCTTTTCGCTTTGTTTTTCTATTTTTTATGATGCCTTAACTATTTCAGCCAGCACTTTCAAAGTGCCTTTTCATCCCATTAGGAAATATGTGGTGGAAATAAAACACAGGCCAATTGTTCCTGATAATGTAAGATTTTGGCAAGTTTTCGGTAATGATAAACAAATAGAGAACCTTTTACAAATCAAAGATGAATTTGAGTCTATAAATATTGGTATAGAAAATGATATAGATGAAAATGAAAAAGAAATAGTGTTTAATGAAATTGATGAAAATCAAGAAGAACTTGAGGTTTTGGGATTAAAAGACAATGTGTTACCAAGAGGATTGTTACCATTGGAAGAGATTTTTGACTTTGATGATGTAGCCAAGAAGACAAAAATAGAAGCATAAGGAGCTGAGGTGGAGGACTCTAAGATGGGAACTATAGAGAATCCAAAAATTATCAAACTGTCTAAATCCTTACCTCCTAAAGAAAAACAAAAATACATTGAGCTTTTTAAAGAATTCTCTAATGTGTTTGCCTGGAGCTATCAAGACTTAAAACCTTATGATACAAGTATCATTCAACATTCCATTCCCATCAAGGAAGTTCAAAATCATTTAAACAAAAATTGAGGAGAATAAACCCATTCATACTACCTTTGATAGAAAAGGAGGTCAAGAAAATTTTTGATGCAAAGATCACTGTACCCCTCAGATTTTCGAAATGGGTCTCAAATCTGGTACCTACTAGAAAGAAAACAGGTGAAATTATGCTTTGTGTATATTTTAGAAATCTGAACATGGTTTCCCTCAAATATAACTATCCCTTACCCAAAATGGATCACATCCTACAAAAGGTAACTGGTTTTAGTAGAATTTCATTGTTGGATTTTTTCTCTGGATACAACTAAGTTCTGGTTCATCGTGATGATCAACACATGACATCATTTACTACACCATGGGGCAATTTTATTATGTAAAAATTCCTTTTGGCTTTATGAATGTTGGGGCCACTTTCCAAAGAGTAATGGACATAACATTTGCTAATGAAACTGAAAGGTTCATTGTGATTTACCTAGATGATATAACTGTGTTTTCAAAGGCAGATGAAGAACACTTGCTACATTTAAGAAGAGTTTTTCAAAAGTGAAACAAGTATGGTATCTCCTTAAACCCTAAGAAAAATATTTTTTGTTTTAGAGGAGGGAAAAATCTGAGTCACCGAGGCATTGAATAGCATGACAGAGAGGATCCACTCGCAACAATGCAACTTAGATGGGTTTCAATAACCAAGTCTCTCCCGGATATCTAGGATGCAATTTCAATTGATGCAGATGTAGATTCTTCAATGGTGGACAAAAGAGGTATTTCTGGTGCAGTTGGTATTTCGGTTGTAGCCGAGGAGGAATTGCAGGGCATTGGAGGATCAGCCACATAGTCTCCATTTCCTTCTAACATTTGAACAACCCTAGCCATACAGGGCCGATCTCTGTAGTTGTATTGAATGCACCACCCCCCAATTTTAGTGAGCTTATTTGCCTTTTCCTCATCTTCTGCCTCCATTTCTCCTCCTCTCAATCTCATACCGAAGTCCCCTGTCTCGAGCAACTTGAAAGCCCACTCAGGAAAGTAAAACTGATTGGAGCGGCTCACCTTCCAATCGATGTTCTTTCTGCCTCCAACAATTTCTAGCAAAAGCATTCCGAAACTGTAGACATCGGCTTTATCTGTAACAGGACCCATATCGCTGGAACACAACTCTGGCGCAACATAACCTGGCGTCCCTCTCCCTGCCTTCATTGAGATATGGTCGTCTCCCTTCCTGCAAAGTTTTGCAAGACCGAAATCAGAAACTTTTGGTGTGAAATCGGCATCCAGCAATATATTGTGAGGTTTCAGGTCGAAATGTATGATGCGCTTGTCACAATCTTGGTGTAAATACGCAATTCCTCGCGCCACACCCAAAGCGATTGAATACAATTGTTCCCAGGTTAAGAGTTGCCCATTTTCTCTTCCGGCAAATAAAAATTTGTCGAGAGATCCATTGGGCATGTACTCATACACGAGGGCACTTGCTAAGCTTTCATAGCAATACCCCAATAGACGAACCAAATTGACATGGTGAAGATGTCCAATGGTGGCCACTTCATTCATGAATTGGGCCTCGCTGTGCCTATGCCTCTCAAGAACCTTAATAGCCACCGGAGTGTCATTCTGAAGCTTTCCTTTATAGACGACACCATAACCGCCTTCTCCCAACCTTTCTGCAAAGTTGTCTATGAACTTCTTGACTTTAAAGAGTGAATATCTGGTTGGCATTTGATAAGCATATTCCCTTAGGAAATTCTCAACCGCTGAAGTAGAGCTAGTTGGACGATATTTAATTCTCTTCCAGAAGGCATGACAAATTGAGAAGAGTATAATGCATAGTCCGAGGCACGCGCCGATCCCTAACAACACTAGTCCTGTAGTGAAGAATTCTGCGGAGACGAACAAATATGAATGTGCTTTTCATCTAAACCCTAAGAAAGCAATGGAAACGAGATACAAAATGAGGTTCAATAAGAGACACCTGCTGAACCAAAGACACCGCGGCAACGCCCAGTGATGTCGCAAACTATCGCTGCTGTTGAATAAAGAGATTGGTATCAGTGTACTATTTGTCCAGTAACCCTGAAATACAATTTACAATTTCAAACTGAGGTTTAATAGGAGACAACAAATTTTGAAAGAAATAATAAGCTTACAGATGACGGTAACAAGTCCTCCCACGGTGCAAAGTCCTGCGAGGATGCGAAGTACAACTGCGTTGCGATGAAAAAATCAATATCATGTAATATATGTCAAACCCCGAAGAGATTACTGGAAACAACATAGAAATTGACACCTGGCTCAATTGGAGATACTGAAATATAATTTTACCTAATCCCAGAAACCGAAAATTCGCCATGGTGCAACCTGCAACTGCGGTGGAACGAAGGGATTCGTATGAATGAAATATAAAGGGAACGAGAAAAACTAATGGAAGCCAAATAGAAAGGGGAAGAAATCATAAATTAATGCCTTCGATTTTGTTTAACAAAAAAATCAAATATGTAGCTTGAAACTCTGTTGTATTTTTAATTTAGGGTTTATCAATTTTTGAGAGGGAGGGATCAAATTGTGGAAATAATAATTTCAACTGCAGTACAATTTCACTTTGCGATGCTAATCTTATCGCAAATCGCATTCATACTCATTGCCTCCGTCTATTCTCTTGAATTCTTCCGACGTTGTGATGTGATATTATCGCATATCGTAAATCATGTCCACTACATGTTGCCCTCCGCTACGTGACTTTTTGCCGATTGCGATTTCGCGATACGATATTATCACAAATCGCAAATCACAGCTACGAGTGTCAAAGCTACACCCTCCCATTTGTTTTTGGCGATGCGATATTGCGATCGCAGTGTGAGTCGCCAATCGCACATCGCATAAATTATAGTTCTCCAACATGTCGGACCTTTTGACCTGCGCGATAAGCCGTGTGCACGTTCCCTGTCATCCTCATCACTTGTCAATACCTTTTTCGATGTGATCTCCACCATTTATCTATGGATCTGACAGCCGTTATTTATTCTCGACCTGAGCACGCCACCGCCATACTGCCTTTACGCCCTTAATCTGTTTTGTGTTCTCGAAGGAGGAAGAAGGCCGCATCTAGCACTTTGCGCCATTACTTCTCACTCACTGCATTTAAAGAAGAGAACGGCCAAAGTGACAATAGGACAGCCTCGAGCAGTTCAACCATTAATCAGTGATGGATCATGTTCCATATTATATACCACCTGGTCAGAGGAGGACTGCAAAGCACCAGGAAAAGTCGATTTTGTTCATTAAGATCAGCAGATTATATCTGATAGTAAATGTGGTTGGTGGTTAATCAAGACATCTCCACACATAGGTTAGTAGAGAGATATTTTGTAAAATGATGCTATATATATATATATATTCAGAAAATGATGTAATAGGATTGATGAGAGGTAATGCACAGCAGTGCAGAGAAAATTTCTTTTTGTTGTGGAACTGAAGTGTTCTTGTTGTAATCCCTCTGTTCAAAGGAAGACCCATTTTGTAACAGCAGTTGTTTTTTATTAATGAATACAAAGTTTTATTATCCATGTAAAACTCTGTCATTTTAGAAATCATTTTTTTTTGTTTCCGCTGTGTTAAGAAACACAGTATTATTCTCTATTCGTTTTTTTGGAATCATCATAAATTCTGACATGGTATCGGAGCTAGTCCAGGCTCTTTCAAGGTGTCAAAGAAGCTAAAGGAATGATTTCTTGTTAGAGAAGCTCAGCAGTGTGAAGACTCAATAAAAAATCCAAGGTATTTCACAATTTTTTTTTGTGTTGCTGTTGAAGACAGACAATTGCTTTAAATACACAGTCAAGTATTTAGAAGCATAGTTTAGAGTGCAAGAATGGCTGGCACCAGCACCAACACCAGCATTAGCATGGGTATCTGTAATACCCAGCTCCCACAGTTTAATGGGAAGAACTATGACTATTGGGCAATAACCATGAGAGCCTTGTTTGCTTCTCAAGATTTATGGGAATTAGTTGAATATGGTTTTGAAGAACTAGCAGATGAAAATGAGTTTAACAATTTAACTCAGGTGGAGAAAGAACGGTTGAAAAGCTATAAGAAGAAAGATTCTAAATCCATCCTCTTCTTATATCAAGCAGTGCATGAGAGTGTGTTTCAAATAATAGCAGCAGCTAAGACATCCAAAGAAGCATGGCAAACTCTTAAGACAACCTATCAAAGGCATGGAGAAAGTGAAGAAAACAAAACTACAGTTGTTGAGGAGAGATTTTGAGAACCTATGCATGAAGGAGTCAGATAATATTGACTCATTCTTCACACATGTAATTGGTCTGGTCACACAGATAAGGACTCATGGAGAAATTCTTGAAGAAAGGAAGATTGTGGAGAAACTATTGAGGATCCTACCCTCAAAGTTTGATGTGATTGTCACCACCATAGAAGAGACAAAGGATCT
>APFE031370850.1:0-13437 GCA_000404065.3 Pinus taeda
TTGCAAAAACTAGAAATAATTCTCCTAATTGTCAAATTAATTTGTAACAATTTATCTACCGTTTGCTACATCAAATGTTTAATCAATCACACTGCAACCTACACAAATAAAACCGCGTAATAAATAAACATTGGAAGAAATGATAACACACATACATAAAATAACACAATTATTTTTGGATCAATGTCCCTAGAAAAGAACCAACTTGGGAAAACCGGTGTAGCAATGAGGGTTTTATTTATTATGTGGCAGTGAAATATGAGTATATCTATTGATGCCCAACTGGAAATCCAAACAACAAGAAAATAGGAGTAAAATATTGAAGGGAATTACCCTTCTCCCACACGGAATCTCTAGCTGGACTTTCCCTATCAAAACTCGGCCTCCTGAAGCACTGCGTAGTTTCCCTCTGGGACTCCTTCCCAGCCTCTAGAAATGAGAACGAATTTTTCTCCTCACCAAATCAATCTACCTAACTTAAGCATTGTGCAGTCCCTTAGTCCTGCCTCTCTCGGATAATTAAACTCACTTGTTGCTGCCTCCAATGATAGGAAAAATTTAGCCCCTATAATTGTAGAGAAGTCCATACCACTTAAATATTCTTTGCTTCATGTCAAGTTCACCTAGGTAAATATAGTTTTTTCTACCTGTAATGGAGCCGACATAAATAATAGGAGTAACCAACTTGTCAATTTGTTGGGGCTGACTAATAGATTATTGAAGAGGCCAACATGATGGTGGACGAGTTAACATGACTCAAAAAAAAATATTTCTTTAATACAATGATCCCAAGAAGGGTTTACATAATTAATTTTGACTTTTACTCAATAAATTCCCAGAGAACTCAATGGGTGCTTTTACCTGTTGACTATTGACCCAAGCTTGAAACCCATGCTTTAATAAGTCAATTTCTTTAACAATAAAATTTTATTTTGACAAATACAATACATCATGACTTAAATGTAATTATGAAGAGCGACATTAGTTACATTCTTCAACACCCCGTCTTAACTAGGGAGGTATTGATAATTATATATATAGAGGTACATGGAAGATCTCAAAATGATATGAACTACGCAGAGTTCTAGCACACCGAGTGCTACGTACTAGATAACCGACTAGGGTATTCTATCTCAGTCGGACTAAGGGAACTCAAGCTTTAGCAAACTCTAGGTACCAATAGGATTTTAAGCTCTACCACCAACCCAAGGATCTAGGTGCATATCTAAGGTCGGAGCTCCATGAACACCACAACCCTCCCTCTTCAAGATCTGTACATCAACACATAGGCCAACTCGATGTCCTTGAAAGAATCGTTCCATTAGATGCTTCACCTCTCCTTATAAACTAAACCAGATATATCCATTTGTCCAAGAACACTTCCAAAGTGTTCAACCTTCTTGTGGAGAGATTTATCTGTACAAACACAACCCTAATTAGTAATAAAATATCAAAAATACATACAAGTAAACACAAGCCTTCACGGTCCCCAATCATTCTTATGCTACTTTCATCATCAAGTTATCCATATACGATTTGTGAGAAGCTTTCTTCTTCTTTCATTTCTTCAGAAACACCATACTTAGATATTCTAACTTCATGAAACATTTATCTGTAGTAGTTTTTCTTACTTCAAAGTATTCACTATCATAATATGTCCTCCCTCTCAATTGGGGAGATATACGCATTCTTCTATTCATGTTCCTTCTCAACTTAGGGAAATCAACAACTTCATAATATCCGAGAAACTTCATTCTTTCAAGGTTTTATTTCTTTCTTTATGGTATCGAGGTCATCTTGATCATCATCATCATCATTCATCATGCTTACGAGTATTATCAAGTCATATTTTACAAACATCTTCAACATATTGAAGATTATGTACATGTAAAACTTTAATAGCAAGTATAACCAAAAACAAATGTACAAAAATGTTAAGTTAACTATGTTAATACAACCAACTCATTCATGCTTTTAGACATCAAATACCTAGACCTAGTTAGGTTCAAGATACATAACTTTTTACATGCTAGACATCAGCCCCTAGCTAGAGTTTTGTTATAAACCCTAGACTTTAGAGAAACTCAATCAAGATATGAGTCTCATTATATCTAGGGCCTCAATATTAATTTTATAAGACAAACTCTGCCGTGATTTAATGAAAATCCTAGATTCCATCTTCAAGACACAAAGGATTAGATATCAATAATTCAATAACAATCTAATCATAGTTCTATGCATCTAATGTTTCAACAATATGCTTTTACATGACAAACTTCTACTAGGGTTTATAGAAAAAGCTAGATTTTATCAAAACTGAATCACATCAGAAAACAATATCATCATATCCTAGAATATAAATCTCTACTAAGGTTTTACAAACCTTATATTTTACAAAATAAAACATGAGTATCAACAATTAGGTTAGCATACTCGCATATACCTATCTAGGATGCATTTCACATCAATATTTACTAGGTAAACCCAAGACACAAACATTAATACATCAAAGTTAGATACAACAATTTTCTCCATGCTAGGGTTTCGAGGAGAGGAATATATACCTAGGGTTTCATTCCTAGGAAATCACTATAGATATTACACGCGTTTCACTCATAAACCCTAATTCACCAAACCCTAAATATCTAGGGTTTTTGCTCATGATTTACATAATAATAGTAAAGCCTAAAAGACTAGGGTTTATCCATGAAAATATCAAAACCCTAATCTTCAAAAGAATAGGATTTGTAGACTTCATTAACAACTCCTAAGTAAATTAGAGTTTCATTGACATACCCATATCATTAAGAGGTTAGGATGTTATAGTGAACCCTAAAGATTAGGGTTTCAAAAAATGAACAAATGATAATATAATGAGGGTAGATTCAATCTAATGAATAATCACCCTAACAAGAATCTTTGTGATTCAAAATCCTAAACTTAAGAAAGTTAATAAAGCAATTTTCAAAATTAATGTTCCTTGTAATGGAAAGGATTAGCCATAAATCAGATGGAGTGAAACATACTTGGAGCTGTTCCTATTACGAACCTTGTAGGGTTACCTTATTAAAGGGGTTTCCTTTTGTAGAAAAGGCTTCTATCATGACTTAAGTCTTTGAGAGTCTCCCTTTGAATCTTCACATGATCCCTTTTCTTTTATCTGCAAAATATTTTAGAATATATTTTTCTAAGGAAAACATAAGAAAAAGGATTATATTTGAGCAATAACAATAATTAATTTAAATATTATCCTTTTGTGAGAAAGAGAAGGCTTCTTTTAAAGGGTTTTCCTTTTATATATATAAGATCAGTTTTTCTTCATGTACCTGCAACATTTATTTCACAAACAATACCAAGAATATGCAAGTATGAATACATGGTCATAAACTAAGGATTTCTAGATCAAACCCTAAGTCACCTTTCAAGATATTGATTTTGAGGTTTAAAAATACTAGGTAAGGATTGCAAAATCAATAAAAACATTTCAAAATTTGAAGCCAAATTAATTTATACCCTGTATAGGCAAAAGTGTTTATACGTACCTCAAAAAATACTTACCTTAGTTCTCCAAGATATGAGTTCCATGTTGCTTTCAAGAATGATCACTTTAGGAGATGCTCGGATTAGGGACTGCCTTTTAGGAGAAACTGTTATTAATGTCAAATGGTACCAATTGTAGGTTCTTATTTACCATGATTTGTTTGTGAATAACTACTACAACAAAATGCCATAATTTGTAGAAGAGAGGGTGTGATTTCAATTAATATATATATATATTATATATATATATTATATATATATTATATAATAAAGATGATTGTGGCCCTTTAGTTGACTTTAATTTCCTCAAATAATCAAAAGATTGCTTCTATTTAGTCTGATCTTGGTTCCTTTTATAAGAAGACTTTTTGTTGTACATTACGACTATATGATACTTAGCCTTTGATTACTTATGTGCACAGAACCTCGTCCTATTCCACAAAGGTCTCGGTTCTTATAAAGTGATTGTAGATTCGAGTTGGCCCTTTAGAGTGCCTCTAATCAACTCAACACTAGTTCCTTTTTCTTACAAGTTGTTCAGCTTCCAAATGTATCTCTATTCCTTGATAAAAAATACATAGACTTGTAAGGACTTTTGGATTCCTGAGGTGACACAGTTTTCAGATTAGAGATATGAATTCTGACCTTTATATCTATACTCAATACTTTTCTCCTTCTACCAAAGGATTTAACCTTGAAGGGGCTATTAATCTAGCCTTTCGTTCTTTAGGGACAGTGTTTCTATATTTTTCAAACTACTTCAGTGTCTTTCTCAAGCTTGTAGCCTAATCACAAGGGTAAATTCTTTGTAGATATCCCGAGAATGTCAATTTATTTGCTCAGAATTTCTTTCTAGGAGCTCAGTCCTTGTTGATACTTTATAATTTCCCTTACGCCAACAAACCAAGCTTTGATACCATGTTGAGAAATCCATCAAGGCAGTAACTTAGTATTGTACTTTAATTTATTTCTCTTATTATGAAATTATCTTCTCATATTTAATTATTAGTTCTTCCAATTTATCTTTTTCTTATCATCAAGAATAATTCTAATCAAACAAAAAAGGAGGACACAAGATGTAGGCACAGAGCTAGGAAAAAACCCCTAGGTAGGGGAAAACCTAGTCAAGAACTCTTCCTTCATTAGATTCAAATCACAATGAGACAACCAAGAATCTTGACCTAAACCTCTCTCCATCCATAAAATCATCTCTTTAGTGAAATAGTATTCTTCTAAAACTGTCTTTAACAATGAGATTTTCATCCCTTCTTCAACCATAAAACAAAATCGGCTCCTGTAGCTATAGAAACTAACTTCGGTCCTGCGATGATAGAAAAGTTGTGGCCCATGTAATTGTAGAGAAATTCAGCCCTTTCTATCCATAATTCACTTTTTTGTCTGTAGTCCATACCACGAAAAATTGTTTGCTTCAGGTCGAGTTCACCTAGGTATATATGGTTGTTTCTTCCTATAATTGAGCCAACATGAATAATAGGAGTAACCGACTTGTCAATTTGTTGGAGGCCAACTAGTAGATTATTGAAGAGGTCAACTTGATAGTGGAGGAGTTAAAATGACTAAAAAAAAAAAACTCTTTTGTTAAGCCTAATCCCAAGAAGGTTTTACATAATTAATTTTGAATTTGACTCAACAAAATCCTAGAGAACTCAATGGGTGCTCTGACCTATTAATTATTGGCCCAAGCATGAAACCCCTGCTTTAATAAGTCAATTTATTTAATAATAAAAATTTATTTTGAAAAATACAATGCATCATTACTTAACTATAATTATGAAGACTGACACTAGTTACATTCTTCAAAAGTTACAGGTCTTCCAAAGCTCCAAGAAGAACATGAAGAAGTTTGCAAAGGTTGTGCACTTGGAAAGAATGTGAAGGGATATTTTATGAGCAGTGGCAACAGTTCTAAGGGAATCTTAGATCTAATTCAACCAAAGGTATGCAGACGAATGACAACTACTTCTTTGGGTTGTTTCTTGTACGAAGTGACATTTATAAATGATTTCTCTTGGAAAACATGGGTGTACTTCATAAGGACAAAAGATGAGGTATTTAACAAGTTTCGAGAACTCAAGTCTCAGGTATAGAACTTCGCAGGGAAGAAGATCAAGGTTTGAAGATCAGATAATGGAGGAGAATATACTTCTAAGGAGCTCATTTCCCTTTTCAAATAAGTTGGGTTTAAGGGGGAGTTGATAGTCCCTTACAACCCTCCACACAATGGGGTTGTCAAAATGAAGAATAGGTCCATTGTGGAAGCTTCTAAGGCAATGATTCATGATAAGGATTTACCCATGTTCTTATGGGAAGAGGCATCTAAGACAACAATTTATGTTTTGAACAGATGTCCTCACCGAATTTTGAAATTCAAGATTCCTAATGAAGTTTTCACAGGTGAGAAACCATAGGTGGGGCATTTGAGGATCGTTGGTTGTCCTGTATACATTCATGTACCCAAGGAGAATAGGATATAGCCTCTCCTCAACATGCTACAACTTACAACTACGAAAACAATCCCCATACCCTCCCAAAACTAGTATACTTCCCCACTTGTTTATCCTTTAAGACTAGACCCAATAGGGTCTTCATTTGCCAATGAAGATTCAAAAAGTTTAAGAATTGCTTCTTCCTACCCCCTGATGTGCCCAAGGTTAGAAACACAAGCCGACATATCCTCCACGAGCTCAAAATCTTAGATATATTGTGTTTATGCCATCACTTGGGTTTCAAGCTTGCGAATTTCCCTCTAAGTATCTAGTGAAACAAAATTGAAGTTATAATCATTCTAAATTTTATTAGAAAAGAAAAAAATTACGTAAAAATTATGTTGAAAAATGATTTATTGTGGTATTAAGCTCACTTTTACTTATGTAAGAATTATCAACTCAAACAATTTTTTTTTTCAAATTATACACTTTTATTCTAAAATAATATTCAAAATTTTTGAGAATATACTATAGAATAAGATAAATATCCTTTGAATTTTTTTAAAGAAAATGTGCAAAAGTTTTTATTAAATGTTGATATGTACAAATATTAAATAATTAATGCATTATATATATATAGACACACACACATGATGAATAACCAATATGTTAAAATATTTAGAAGGGGCTACTTGGAAAGGGATGAGCAAAATTTTAATATGTTAAAATATTTCTCGAAAAGAAATAATTATATAAAATTGATAATTTGATTATACATAATTAATTAATAAAGGTTATTTAAAGAGAAATAATGTGAATGAATTGAAAGAAAAAGGAAGATATATTTTTAATAACTAGATCCATTATTTATATACATATATGATTTGTTAGATTATTTGTTAAATTTTATATGGAATATATCAATCAAATTTTCTTATTATAAATAATAATTATAGATTATTTTTCTTTATTATTTTATGTGGAAGAATTGATTTATTGTGGTGTCAAGCTTACTTTTATTTATGTAAAATTTATCAACTCAAATAGAAGTTTCTTTTGGAATTATACACTTCTCTTGTAGGATGACATTCAAGGTTCTTGAAGATATACTATAGGATCAAGAAAAATATTATTTGGGAAGATTTTAAAGATGTGAAAAACATTGTGGTTGAATGTGTAGTATGCCAACAAAATAAGGAAGAGATAGTTGAGACCCTAGGGTTCATACAACCATTAGCCATACAAGCTAGTGTTGGGAAGAAGTATCAATGGATTTTATTATAGGTTTATCTAAATCAAAATGAAGAAGTAGCAGTATGGTAGTGGTAGATCTAAAGACAAAGTATGCCCGATTTTGCTCTCTTCCTCATCCTTTTAAAGCAATTATAACGGAAATAGCCCAAAAGCTACATGGAATATTGAAGATTATTATAAGTGATAGAGATCCATTTTTTACAAGAAACTTTTGACCTCATTTATTTTCTTATTTGGGTGCTCAATTGGCTCACAACTTATCTCACCATCCAAAATATAATGGAAAATTTGAGATTGTGTATAAATGTTTATAAGGATATCTACTTTGTTTTGCATCTAATAAACAGACATAATGGGATAAATGGTTTCCCTAAGCAGAATGGTCGTACAACACATCCTTTGATACTTCATGAAAAATGTCACCATTTGTGGCAATTTATAAATACCATCCTCCATCCATCACATCAATAGGACTCTAAAGGCTCAAGTAGTAGAGAACCACATACAATACCAACGAGAGGTCCTCAAACAATTGAAGGACAACTTGGTTATAACACAAAATATGATGAAACAACAAGAAGATTAGTGTTATAGTGAAAGAGAATATGAAGTTGAGGATTGGGAATTTTGAGACTACATCCATATAAATATCTGTCTCTCAACCAACAAAAAATTAACAATAAATTAGCATCGAGGTATTATGGCCCCTATAAGGTTTTGCAAATGATTGCAATTATGGCTTACATATTAGAATTGCCTCCATCTTCACATGTGCGTCTAATCTTCCATGTTTCTTGCTTGAAGAAGGTTATTGGTAAAAATATCTCAATCCAAAAACTTTTACAAGACAATAATGAAGAAGGGAAAATCATACTAGAACCAAAAACAATCCTAAAAACAAGGATTAAGAAATTGGAAAATTGAACAATTATTGAGTACCTTATCAAATGGAAGAACCTACAAGCAGAAGAGGCGACATAGGAAGATAATTTTTTCGTGTAGAACACCACAAATGGTCAAGTGTTGAGGAAAATACTTGTTTGAAAGGGAGAGGCATGTTAACCCCTATATAAGCCCCATGTTAAACATAAAACCTCTTATTAAGGCCTAGATATCGAGTGGTTACATTTCTATTGTCATATTGTTATGTAAGCTAGAACCTTTCATGGTCTCATTTTATTATAATTATTGTGACAACATCAACTGCTTTCACCTATGTATGCAATATAAATACTTTTATAAAAGAAGTATGGGTTGAGTTATGGGACACATATTCTAGAGACTGAGGAGAGTAATTGCATGGGGTTTTAATTGTTATGACAACTAAGGAGGATGGTATTTATGCATTCTAATTAAATTGGAGCATACCATTAAAGAGGAGGTTGGACAAGAGGACATGTAAAAAATTATGTTTTCCCACCCCGGTTTTCAGTTTTTCCTTATTTCTCCCATGTAGTTAAATGCCCTTTCCCATAAACATACATCCAACAGGCTGGAAAAAATAAATTCGCTGAAAACACAAATTCTGGAAAATTTACAGAATGCTGGAAATTGCAGAAATAAAAATCAGCAATAATAAACAACCATTAAAACACATTAAAACACTCATATTTTTGGTCAACATGACCGTGGAAAAACCCCCTAGAACTCTTGGGGAAAACCAGTTTGAGAGCTCTTCTTTATTTCTAGAAAATGCCTTTTTACAGTAAGAGAAATATTCAGCAAAAATCAGCTTTTACAACTTATCTCAGCCTTGCTGAAAAAACTGCCCTGCTGAAACACCGCTGTACAGACTTGCTGAAACACCGCAGCTGAAACTCCGCTGCGGATACACGGTTGATGAAACACCACTGCTGCAACTCAGCTGCTGATACACCGCTGCTGAAACACCGTTTCTGCAACACAGCTCGCTGCTGAAACATCGTTGCTGCAACACCACTCGCTGCTGATACACCGCTGCTGAAACACCGTTGCTGCAACACCACTCACTGCTGATACACCGCTCATGAAACACCGTTGCTGCAACACCACTCGTTGCTAATACACCGCTGCTGAAACACCGTTGCTGCAACACCACTCGCTGTTGATACACCGCTGCTCACTGTCCAGAAATCACCCTTGCTCTCTTGCTCTCCTTCTCTCAATCTGCTCATGAAAGAATTGAATCGAATGAGATCTTTTCCTCCTTTTCCTCCCTTAATATAACTCCAAGTGACTTTTGGGTGATCCAAGTGACTTTTGGGTGATCTCTAAATCCAATGGCTGAAATAGTTAAGAATCAATGCTAAGATAAATGCACAATTAAATCTCACTTTCTATTTTTTAATTCACCCACTTTAATAAAGACCCACTTAGTCTTTATTTCCAGTCACTTTTCCTTTCTAATTTTTCATTGACTTTATAAAAGTCACTTTAAAATTAGACTTAGTAACTTTATCACTTAAAGTCACTTTTAAATTAGATTTTAACCTTATAAAAATTATAAAGTCACTTTAGGAGAAAAATTAAATATTTTGGACACTTTTCCCTAGGCCAAAGATCAAAGCCTAAAGGAACCACCTGTCCTCAAGTACCAAATTTCAACACTCCCTCTTACCGAGGAAGGTGTTCCTTACCACACCCATCTTGTCTCTAAAGTAAACATGCTTGCCCCGTGGTAAGGCTTTGGTAAGAATGTCTGCTACCTGCTCATTAGTGGAAATATACTCAAGCATCACAACTCCCTTCTGAACATAGTCTCTGATGAAATGATATGTAATCCCGATATGCTTTGACCTGTCTTGAAATACTGGATTATCCGTGAGTTTAATGCAACTCTCATTATCACATTAAATCACTGAAGGTCTCAATGGCTGACCAAATAAGCCAAACAACATCTTGTGAAGCGAGATGGCCTCACAACTAGCTAGACTAGCTGCCATATACTCTGCTTCTGCTGAACACAGTGCTACTGACTGCTGCTTCCCGCTGAACCATGATACTACTCGTGAACCCAACCCAAAACAGCACCCTGAAGTGCTCTTCCTATCAGAAGCACAACCTGCCCAATCAGAATCAGTGTATCCTACCAATCTCACTCCATCTCCCTGCCTGTAGTGCAGACCATAATCCACTGTGCCCTGCAAGTACCGCAAAATGTGTTTTGCAGCCACGTAGTGAACCTCCCTAGGCTCACACATAAACTGACTCATCGTGTTGACTACAAAATAGATATCTGGTCTAGTGTTGACCAAATACATCAAGGAACCAATCAGTTGCCTGTACAATGTGGGATCCACCAACTCGGAATCCGAAGCATGAAGCTTCTTCCAGTTCGTAATCATCGGTGTCGACATGGGTCTACAATCCTCCATGTGGAATCTGCTAAGGATGTCCACAATATACTTCCCCTGGCCCAAGAAGAAATTCGCCTCCTCCTGCCACACCTCCAAACACAAAAAGTAATGCATCAAGCCAATGTCCTTCATCTCAAACTCCGTCGCAAGATCTCTCTTGCAGTGCTCTATGAGTCTCTCTGCACCTGTAATGACGCAGTCATCCACATACAGCACCAGAATGAGAGGCTTCTCACCTATCACAATAAAGTAAAGGTTCAGATCTGCCTCACTCTTTGTGAAACCCATCCCCTGCAAATAAGTGCCTATCCTGGAGTACCAAGCTCTAGGAGCTTGCTCGAGGCCATAAAGGGCCTTCTTCAGTTTGCACACATGGGACTCCTTCCCATGCACCTCAAAGCCCTGTGGCTGCTCAATGTACACCTACTCCTGTATGAAGCCATTGAGAAATGCGATCTTTACATCCATCTGGTGGATCTTCCAACCCATCTCTGCTGCTATCGATATAATGGAGCGAATCGAAGTATATCGAGCCGTGGAAGTGAAGGTCTCCTCATAATCAACTCCCTCTACCTGGGAGAACCCTCTAGCCACAAACGTCACTTTGAATTTCTCAATGCTACTATCTGCAGCATGCTTTACCTTGTAAAGCCATCTGGAAGTAGCCACGGACTTGCCCTCAGGCCTCGACACCACCTCTCAAACATCATTCTTCATGATAGAAGAATACTCCTCCTGCATGGCCTCTCTCCAGACCTGCTGGCTAGCTGGCTCCTCATAGCTAGAAGGCTCAGAGTCAAGGATGCTGGTAACCATCGCCATATAGCTACAAAACCTCTTAGGTGGTCTACTCTCTCTGACCGGCCTCTTCGGCTCAGCAACAGATGTGGCATCTCTTAAGGTGTCCTGAAGCCACTTGGGCTTCCTCTTCCCTGAGCATGCTTCTCCCATAGGAGAATGAAACTCCTCCTCATCACCATCAGTAGCCTGAACTCCTGACTGTCTGTCTGTTGTCCTCCTGCCTGCACCTAAACCTGTAGAAGCTGAGGTACCGTGTGAACTGTCCATCAGTGGACTCCCTAGTGAACTGCTTTGTGAACTGCTCTGCATGCTGCCCGGAGCACCACCCCTCTAGCTCGGTGAGCCACTGCTCACTGACGGACCTGACATCCTCATAGATGTACCTCCTGATCCTTGCCCACTGGATCCCTGCGACTGACTCAACTGCTGCTGAGGGTCTAGCTGATCCAGATACTCTAACTCTCGTGACCTTCTAAAGGCCCTGTCCTCCTCGAACTTCATATCCCGTCTGACAACAACTCTCCTCTGTGCAGGAATGTAAATCCGAATGGCCTTTGAGGTCTCACTGTAGCCCACAAAGATACCCTTCTCTGCAGTGGGCTCTATTTGGTCCTCTTCTCCTTGGGTATATAGAAGTATGTAATGCATCCAAAGATATGAAAATGACCAATATCAGGCTTCTTCCCAGAGAAAGCCTCCGCCGGAGTCATGCGCCCCAAGGCACGATGCGGACTCCTGTTCTGCAAGTAAACAGCTGTGTTGCAGGCCTCTGCCCACAAAAACAACGGCAACCCCTGATCATGTAACATGGCTTTCGCAGCCCTATGATGGATCTGTTCTTCCTCTCCGCAACCCCGTTCTGCTGGGGGTTGTAAGGAACAATGAACTCCCTCCTAATGCCTACCTCCGCACGTCAACAAACTCTCCAAGGGTGTACTCTCCTCCATTGTCCGACCTCAGGGACTTGATCTTCCGACCTGTCTGTGTCTCCACAAGAGCTCTGAACTCCTGAAACCGCTTGAAGACCTCACTCTTGGTCTTCAAGAAATAAATCCAGGTCCTCCTGTAGTGATCATCAATGAATAAAACATAATACTCATATCCACTCAAGGAAACATGAGACATCCGACCGCTCACATCAGAATGTATCAAATCAAGTATCCCAGTCGCTCTGTTGTCACTGCTGGGAAAAGGGGATTTGGCAAACTTGCCCATAGCACAACCTCTGCAAGTATCAAAGTGATCAGTACTGAAATCTGGCATACCTGTAGTGATCTCCCGCAAGGTCCTCAAGGCTCCATGATACATATGTCCCATCCTGCGGTGCCAAATCTCACACTGCTCAGAACTGCTAGCTCTGCTGTCGGTACTACTACTCAATGCCAAAAGGGGCTGGAATGCAAAACCTGTACACCTTTGCATGGCGTACACCTATCACTCTAGCTGAATCAGCTGGAGCGCCCCTGGGATACATCAACACCTGTCCTCTCCTGAACAGTACCTCATATCCTCTGTCCTCCAAAGCTGAGACAGATATGAGGTTCTTCCTCATCCCTGGCACATAAAGAACCTCTGTCACTTTCAAGGGAGGTTTGGACTCCCTCTGAAATGTCAGTGTCCCCACTCCGACTGCTCTAACAACTCTGTCATCACCGAGTACTACCTCAATATCAGTGCCACTCTCTGAAAGCTCCGAGAAGTACTCACGGACTCCTGTCATATGACGTGAAGCCCCACTGTCTACATACAAGATACCTGTAGATGCTCCGCTAATCGAGGGAAAAGCCTGCTCCCTTTGAACCTGTATGGCAGGTGATCCTGCACTAGAGGACTCACACGTAGTGAACGCAAACTCCCGGTCAAAACAACCTGCAAAGTCCTCAATCTCTGCTGAAGCTGCCAAACTCTGGTCCTTCCGCTTCTTCTTCTTCTTCTTCGGACACACAACTGCATAGTGTCCCATCTTTTGACAATTCCAACATTTCACCTTGGAATAGTCCTTCTGTGTGTTTACCTGTTTACCTTTACCTTTGCCTTTCTTGCCTCCTGCCACCAGTGCT
>APFE031370853.1:0-53028 GCA_000404065.3 Pinus taeda
AAGGATCCTACTCCAACCAAATAATCGACGAAGATCAACATGATCGGCAATTACAGCAAGATAGCACTCACAATGCTATACCTAAATCAGTGGTCAAGTTAGAAGACCTTTACGATTTGAAAGATTGGTTTAAAAGGTCTACCAATTCAAAGCTCCAAAGTTCGACCTTGAATTACAAATTGGTAAACCTAGGAACCGATGCCAAACCCCAAAACATAAATCTAGGCCTTGGCCTAGCCCCCGAAGAAAAGCTAGCATATATTCTTCTTTTGAGACAATACAAAAATGTTTTTGCTTGGAATTATGAGGAACTTATAGCATACGACACTTCTATCATCCAACATACTATTCCGATGATCGATAACGAAAAACCTGTCCAACAAAAATTGAGAAAGATTCATCCCAACTTAGAAAATAAGATAAAAACCGAACTCAATAAGCTGTTGAAATGCAAGATAATCTTTCCCATCAGACATTCTAAATGGGTCTCCAATATGGTACCTGTTAGAAAGAAAAACAGAGATATTAGGATTTGTATTGACTTTCGCAATCTTAACAAAGCCTGTTAAAAGGACAATTTTCCCTTACCACCTATGGAGCAGATATTGCAGGCAATGGCAGGCTTAGAATTAATGTCTTTCTTAGATGGATTTTCAGGATACAATCAAGTTCAGGTACATCCTGATGATCAATTGAAGACCACATTTAGAAATAAATGGGGCACATATGTATATTGAAAGATGCCATTTGGTTTGATTAATGCTGGTGCCACATTCCAGAGAGCCATGGACATTGCATTTAAAGGTTTAGTCAATAAATCTGTAGTAATTTATTTGGATGATATAACCGTGTACTCCAAGAAATGAGACGACCATCTCAAAGACTTGAAACAAATCTTCCAATGATATTTAAGGTACGGAATTTCACTTAACCCAAAGAAATCTTTTTTTGCATTAAGTGAAAGGAAACTTCTAGGATTCATAGTGTCAAAATCTGGAATTCACATCGACTCTGACAGAATCAAAGAAATTTCTGAAATATCCCTACCTCATAAAAAAAAAATCCATGCAATCTTTCCTTGGTCAAATCAATTTTGTAAAGAGATTTGTTCCAGATTTTTCATGAATCATATCTCCTTTACAAACCATGATAAAAAAGAACTCTAATTTTAAATGGGGCCAAGATGAACATGAAGCGTTCAACCTGATCAAACAGGCTATTATTAATGCTCCATTTTTAGCAACTCTGAATTTTTCAGAGCCTTTTATTTTATACACATTTGCCTCAGATAAGTCATATGCTGCGATACTTACTCAAACGAATCAAGAAAAGGCGGAAGCACCAATTGTTTTTTTTAGTTCAAATTTGCAGGGTGCTGAATTAAATTACTCAGATGTGGAGAAACAAGCTTATGCTATTTTTAAAGCGATAAAATACTTTAGACCTTTTCTACTCAAAACCCATACCAAAATTATAATACTGTTTCCAGCAGTAAGGAATATTCTAGTACAAAAGGATGTGGGTGAGAAGAGGGCCAATTGGGTAACTGCTTTACAAGAATATGACATAGAAATTAAACCAACAAACATTGTAAGAGGTCAAGGCTTTTGCAAAATGATGGCTGGAGCGTCGTAAATTTCTAAAATCCCATTTGTAGAGGTACAAGTGTGCGAGGTAAGCCTAAACGATGAAGAGTCATTATATGCTGATATCATTTATTATCTTAAGAATGGATATGCTCCTTCATACCACGATTATACCAAGAAAAGAGCTCTAAGATTAAAAGCCAAACAATATCAACTCATAAATGATATTCTTTTTAGAATGAATTACGATTATGTTCTCCTTAGATGTCTTGAAAAATCTGAAGCTGATAAAGTTTTGCAGGAACTCCACGATGGGCCAGCAGGCAGACACTACGCTGGAGATGCTACTGCACATAAAATTTTGCGCGTAGGATATTACTGGCCCATGTTATTCAAAGACTCGCACAGTTATGTGAGGAAATGTCAAGTCTGCCAAACTACTACTGGGAGACAGAAGAAGCCATCCTTACCACTACAACCAGTTAACATCGACCAACCTTTCAGTCAATGGGGATTGGACATAATAGGTGAGATCGTTCCTCACTCTTCCAAGCAGCATAGATATATCCTTACAGCAACAGATTATTTTACTAAGTGGGTAGAAGCAGTTCAACTCAAGACGGCTAATGCTGAAAATATCATTGAGTTCATAGATCAATTTATAATCACTAGGTTTGGATTACCTTCCACTTTAATGTTTGATAATGCATCATACTTTTCTGGAAATGCAATGACTGAATTTGCACTTAAAAGAGGATTCAAACTTAAATATTCAGCCAATTGTTATCCACAGGGAAACATATTAGCCGAGTCTACAAACAAAAACTTAATCAGGATTATCAAAAGAACAGTAGACCAAAATCATAAAAATTGGCATAAATCCTTAATATACGCTTTATGGGCAGACCGAATAACAAGAAAAGCCTCCATTGGCACTTCTCCCTTTAATTTAGTTTATGGGAGAGTAGTTCTTCCGACTCATTTAGCAATTCCTTCTTTGTCTCTAGTTCAATACATTGATGAAGTACCAACTTCCTCATTACACTTAAGGCAAATGGAAATAATCAAATTAGAAGAACAACGAAAACAAGCTAAGAAAATGCATGCTCATCATTAGGCACTAGTAAAATCCTCTTTTGATTCAAATATAATGACGAGAAAAGATTTTCAGGTGGGAGATTTAGTTTTAAAATGGGACAAGGAACATGAAGAAAAGGGGAAACATACAAAATTTCAAAGAATGTGGCTTGGTCCTTTTCAAATTGTAGAAGTCTTAGGTCCATCGACATTTGTGTTACAAGATTTAGTAGGTAAAAGAGACTCTTTACTTGTCAATGGACAAATTCTTAAGAAATATTTTCCATAGAAGATTATTCTTCTATTTTGTAGAGTAATAGTTTTTCTTTTTCATAATAAAACAAGTTGTGAATGGTTACATTAGGCATTTACGAAAAAGACACCAACTCTCTTTCAGATTTTGATTTTTTGCTTGTATAAATAGCAAATATTTTGGAAAATTGATCTTTATTATTGAAAGATACAGTTAAAGACTCTAGCCCAGATATGACACTAGTTTCAACTTCATAAAGTCTGATGAAATAACCTTTAGTGAAGAAATTGTTTTATATCAGTGCAATGAAAGGTATCAATAACAAAATAAAGATTCTCTGTAGAACAGTTACTTCCAAAAAACTCTATCATTTTCGTCCAGAGCTATCTAAAGAAAACAACGACTTCCTCCTTGCCAAGGAAATCACAACTTTCAGAGGAACAATGCAAGGATACACTTCATCTTAAAGGATGAGAGGTCTCATCACGAGTCGGCTTATCATAATCACAGATATTAGAACTTGCTGACTTTGCCAAATACTGCATACCACAACAAGGCAATGACTCAAGATTGTTACAATCAAGAGGCAAGGGGTCTCATCACGAGCTAACTTGTTCAGCAAAGTTATAAATTGAGTGAATGACTGTGTCATAAATTGGCTACCAAACCAAGACATTGTTCTTTAAGAATAAAAAGAAAATCAAAGCAATAAGTGTGGATGTGGATTCTTCTTTGAGAGTTGTAGGTTTCTTTAAGTAGGATACATGATCATTACTGGGTAAAAGGTAACCCTGTTGAGGCTATGAATGCCTGCTGGCAGTAGAGGCTCTACCTATGACAAATGAGTATATTTTAAAACTGGTTTACAGAGAAGACTTTGTTTTATCTTTATAGACCAAGTAATGACTAATGTAAACACAAGGACTAACTTGATGTAGCAAATAATCAAAGTTGAAAATAGCTGAAACAAAATGTCATTGACAGGTTAGAGCATAATGTACTTTATCTTTCCATAATAAAGTTTAATTTTCTGAAAGATTTCTGTTTTGGAAGTTGAAAAGATCCAATAGAAACACAGAGATAACTGGTTCTTCCAAGTGAATCACCAATTGTTGTGGCCACCAACAACCCCCCTCCTTATGAAGTGTTATTGCTAATACTAAATAAGTGGGGACCCTCAGTAAAAATCAAAAAATCAGTTAGTGTTACATTTTCTTTTTTAGATGAAACTTACAACATCATGGACTTAGGAGAATACCTTGAAAAATCTAAAAAACCTAAGTTTCATAATGAAGAAAATTAAATTCACTCCTTAAAGGATATCACATCGCGCAAAGAATGATAGGGTACACCTTCTAACGAGTTAAAATGAAAAAAAGTGATATTACGACGCAAAACCTCATCGCATCGCATACACTAAAGAAACACTCACATTTAAAAAACTCTAAAAATCACTGATATGCGATATCGCATATCGTGCATCGCAAAAATCACATGAATTACACAAGGATTATAACGATTTGTGATATTGCGATATTGCGATACTGCGACACTGCGATACTGCAAAGTTGCGATGCTGCGATATTGCAATACTGCGACCTTGCGATAAAAAACAACACGATGATATTGCGATACTGCAATCTGCGACATCACAAAGAAAAATCACGGGAGCTCTCCATCGCAGTTGGTTCTGGCTCATTATTCGAGAAAACTTTTTCAGCCAAAAGTTGGTCATGTATTTTAATGCGAATTAATGAGTTATTGTTAGTTGTTAATGAAGTATGGTGTTGTGTTTTTCGAAGAAATAACTCACGTAAGGTGGCATGTTTTGCATATCTTCGACATTTAAAAGTTTTCCTGTCATTAGTCTTTTATCATTACTTCCACCTCAATGTAAACTGTAGGAAAGAAGGACGAAGCGTTATACAGGGTACTATGTAGAAAACAATGAGGAGGAAAGACATCGCTCCAATGTACATTTCGGAAGGCACACCTAATCCACTCAAGGAAGAAAAAGAGCCGCAGAACTCTTCTGAGGCATCTATCACAGATTTCTCATATACAACCATGGTTGGACAGGTACTAAACGATGCTGATACTAGAAACAGACAGTTTAATTCTTAGGGTGAAGAGCTCACGAAATCACTATTTTTACAAATTTTGAGTTTTATACTGAATGAGAGAAAAAGGCGCAAGAGGCAAAAAACCGCATCAGGGAAGCCCCGATCAAGAAACTGAGGCAGTTTCCGATGCATGATTAGCGCTTAGAAAAATCGCTGAGAAACATTTCTTGGAAAGGAAGGTCCCTAGTTACTTAGTCACCTGTGAGCCCTGAAAATCGCAAGAAATCAGCGATAGAAATAAACTGGAAACAAAAGACTAAAGGAAAAGCAGAAGTAGTCCAAGGGTTAACCAAGTTGAAATGGGATTTTTACCAGGTATACATGGTAATGATACATAGTCATTGGATGATTCTCAAGTATATCATCAATTTTACTGAGAAGATAATGCCAGCTCTTGCTGATTCAGTTTGCTTAACTCAACCAAAGACAGAAGACAATCAGCCGACTCCACTAAGGAAAATACTGAATGCTTGCGACATTAAGGAGTAGATTTAGAAATAGTTAGATAGTAGATTTAATTTTAGAAATAGTTTTGCTTAGAAAGAGGACGGTCATTTAAACCGAATCCTCAATTTCTGTAAATAAGTTATTTAGTTAGTAGCATTTAAACCCTTCTCATGCATTTAGAGAAGAGTCCATAAATTTATCAAAAACTTGTCCTCAGAACATGCACTTTTGCATCCTCAGAAGAGGTTTTGATGAATGAATGGAACAGGGTTTATTTGATATTTGCATTTGATATCTTCTACTGATGTTTCACTTCTGTACTCTTAGTGGACGTTAAATCAAGGAGAGATAAATCAATTGTCGCTTGAAGCTCATGAGTAGGACTAGTTATAAATGGTACTTTTATCTCTTAACCATTTCTGCTTATGCGTTAAAGTGATATTCAATTTTCAGTTGTTTATATATTACAGCATGGATGTCTGAGTTATGATTTGGAACTTTTGTATGGTGATAACTATTTGTTTATGTTTAGTGTATGAATAGCTCATTTATGCGATAAGTTTTCACACCTGTTTCATCTAACTTCTTATACGAAGTAGTTCATCTTTATCGAATTCTATTCTTATGATAGCTGAATGATCTTTATTACCATTTATTGTTTGAAATCTTTTTAGATCGCATAGAAGAAAGATCACACCCCGGGTTAGCATAAATTTCGATGTTTTTCTGTTTATTAGAATACAATAGCATAACATTAGATTAAATAGAAGTATTCCATTTAGAACAAAAACACCCATCTTTCTCTCACACACACATTGAATCAGGAAACTGGTTCCATATCCCCAGTCAGACCCGCTATACCAAACGGATAAGGAGTTGCCAACCAAGGTCCGGACCGAATGGGTATCCCCCTTGTTGTTGACCCGATTTTCGGGGCCTTCAACAGGTTCGAAAACTTATACATCACATGGTGGACCTGGTTAAGGTCCAGTGGGACAAGTATAGCCCAGGATCTGCTACCTGGGAGGATGAGGGGACTATATGTTGTTACTACCCTTTACTTTTTGCGTATCTATGATGCCCATTTTTTTACTTAGATAACTACCTATGCTAAGGCTCTATTTGTAGTTCCTTGTTATTTTATTTATGAAATCTATGTAATATTGATGCATTTTAGTTGGACAGATGAAACTACTTATATAAATAATTAGATATATTAGGTATTGTTTATTAAAATATTTGGTGTATGACTTATTTGATCTATTATTTACCTGATGTACGAATTACTTGGTTATGATTTTTCTAGCGTATGACTTATCAAAGTTATTGTTGTTTGATCTATGACTTAAGGGAATATGATTTATATAATGAATGAATTACAAAAATTATGATTTATCTAATGTAAGATTTATTTCTAGTATGTTGTTATGAAGTACAAAATTGACACGTGGATACTAGACTTAATAACATGATGATTAAGATCACTTATATATATAATATATATATATATATATATATATATATATATATATATTATATATATATATATATATGACTGAATGAGAACTAACCTGCAGATTGGAAAGAACTATATGATAACCAAGATCTATGCTTTCAATGGAGGAATGTTGAGACATCCAATTAGGAATGGTATGATGTACATTGTTCTATTACATTTTTGAACCTACTTGATATGCACTATTATGACATGGATAAAATGTAAATGACACGTGACATGAATGCCCAACAGAATTATGTGATGACAAGTATCCAACCAATGCTATAGTGCGGTCTATATTAGGATTTTCACCCTATTTTTTAGAAGGGGTGGAGGCATTTCCCACCATGTAACCTCCAAGCCTGGAATTGTGGCAAGGAAGCAATGGACATGCTCTCCTAGATATGTGATGCTGATTTCCAGTTTCCTACAGGGGAAGTTAAGTCGATATAGTTGACGCTTCCACCATATTGGTTTTATTAATGGTTAGATCAGTATAACCGATGCTGTAGTATATTGCAACAGAGGATGGATAGGATGGGAGAGGAAGTAGGTTAGGAAGGATAAGAGGTTATAGGTTAATTGGAGACTCTTGATGGGAAGTGGTATCATTGCTTGACTTACTTAATTTGAATACTATATCTCTCTATATTTTGTTATGCTTTATTGTCAAAATTCTTTCAAACTCCTTCTGTCGTTTTCACTCTAACTTTGGGATGATTTTTTATGCAAGAGGGGCGTATGTAATTCCCTACTTAATCCTATCAAGCTAATTCTAATTAGTGTTTAATTAAGATGCAAATATTGACTTACAATTATTAAGTAATATTGGTATAAACCTATACTTGTGAATTTGTAATTTTATTTTACTAATATGAATTTTATTATTTGTTATTATTCTATTCCCAAGATGTCTTCTCAAGTATACTTTTGGATAAGATATGGTCTTCTCCAATTTATTTCTAAATCAAATATCTATATTTCTATTCCCAAGGTGTCTTCTCAAATCTACTTTTGAATAAGATATGGTCTTTATCCAATTTATTTCTAAATCAAATATCTATATTTCTATTCCCAAAGTGTTTTCTCAAATATACTTTTGGATAAGATATGGTCTTCTCCAGTCTATTTCTAAATTAAATATCCATATTTCTATTCCCAAGGTGTCTTTTCAAATCTACTTTTGGATAAGATATTGTAAGGGAAGTCAAGGATATTAAAATAAAAGGATGAGGGGTTAATCATGGCATTAATGGTAAGTGGTCGAGGGGGATGAAAGTAAGGGACATAAAGGGGAGGAGGATGAGAGGAGAAGGGTGGGGGGTCGATGTAGGATATCCTTGATCTTTATTTTTGGAATAGAGGATCTTATTTTGGGAGGAGGAATATGGAGAAGGAGAATGGAGAGAAAAATGAGAGAAATCAAACTTGGATCTATTGGAGAGTGTTAGTTTTAACTTGGAGACACTACAACTGGTTGGACTTGGGCTCTGAGGGCTAGGAAGCCTGTGGAGGTTCCCTAGGCTAGGAAATCATTCATAGTTGATAAGGAGGTAAATTCAGTTGGGTAGCCAAGAGGATCATTCCAACAGAGTCGAGAGCATTGCACCCAAGCCACTGGAACATGTATTCTTCTATTTGTTGCTTTATTTATATAAATTGTTGCAAATGAAATTTCTTACATGTTTAATATGTTGTTGATTAAATTTTACTTGTATGTTTTTATCAAGTAAATGTGGAGTTATAAACATGTTACATTTTCTGTTTATTGTAATTCAATTAAATGATAAATTTGGTTTAGTTAGAAGACATAGGTAAGGCCTTCACAGGTAGAGCCATGAGCAGAGGGAAAATCAATGGTTCACTCTAGGTGGGTGTACAAGATCAAGCATGCTATAGATAACAGTGTGGAGAAGTTCAAAGCCCATTTGTGGATAAAGGGTTTTCTTAGAATGAAAGGCTTGACTATGATGAGACCTTTCCCCCTATAACTAAGTACTCAACCATCAACATAGTTATCTCTATTCCAACACAGATGAATTGGAGACCTTGTTAAGCTTCCTTTTTGTCTATTTTTCATATCTTTTTCTCTGGAATCTTGTATGTATTCACCTAGATTTTGTGGTTGTTATCATCAATTTGTATCTTTTTGAAGCTATTATTTTAAAATAGGAGTTTTATAAGGAAATATGTCATTATTTCATGAATTTGTTTGCTTTTAATGATTTAAAAGAACCTATGTTGGAATATTACTAATGATGTCTATGTGGAGTCCATTATTGTGATAGGTGTACAGTTCCTATTCAATTAGTATATTTCTTGTTCTAGCAGCATAGTTCTTTTTCATGTAGTGTAGTTCCTATTCCTGCCTCCAAGATTATCATATATTCAACTACCGTGAGGAGAATTAAGCATATAGTTTTTATGAAGTATAGGCTCAATATCCTATGGTGTTCCTCTAATTGTGCCCATGTTTCTCAAGCAATGATCCAGACATATACAAAAACACACCAAAATACATATACAAACATAAACACTAAAATATGCTTACATGAAAAATGGACATAAACTAGCTCGAGCGATGGTAGCTTATCTCTGAGAAGAGATGTAGCAACTAAATGCCTCTGAAATGCATTACAATGAGGCTCGATGGCCTTTTTATCATTAAGAAATAATAAGAAATGATAAACATCCAAAAAACTAACCCTACGAGATGAAGTGCCAAACGATGGTGCGCCCTGTTGGGGTAAGTTGGAACATCAAATTATCAGAGTCGTAACTTTGGCATACAATCTCCATTTGGCTATCATAATACCTCATTTCGAAGATCTCAAAGAGGAGGCTTAAAATAAACAAGACAACTTGTTTAGAACTTTCTTGGTCTCTTAATTTTATCTAAAAATGTCTTTTAGTCCCTCAAAATGACTCTGGAAGTTTAGAAGCCAAAAAATGCCAAAAATAGTAAATTATGCTACAATTTAGGAAACTGAAAAGAAACAACTATGGGGGTCCAAGTGGAATATGTAGGTGGCCACCAATATCCACCTGGATCATTCCAGTCCCCCTTAGGAAACAATGATCCCCATTGCGTTGAGTGCCTCCATGGGATGGGGAAAATTCTGCTGAACTTGGTCCCTGGTGAGCCACTTTCGTTGGTGCAGGAGCTAGCTAAATTTGACAACCCGATACAATTGGATATTTTGCTAGAGAGTGTTCTTGATTTGTGTGTTCATGATCCAATCAATTGTGGCATGTTCAATGCATTCTAGGTTTAACTTTGTTGGTGTGAGTTGTTTTGCAATGTCTAATGTGTCTAGTAATGGTCGAAAGTATGGCCAAAGGAGGTCCACATTAAACACTAGATGCAGGCCAAGGAATGGGGGGATGTTGAGCTCAAAATAAATGCTTCCCACAACCTTAGTGGTGGTGTAAGGCCCATATCAGATTGGGTGAAGCATATCAGAGTGGGTGAAGCTTGCATTTGGCCCCAACAAGACCCTCCTTCTACAAATGTAACCAAACTTTGTCACTCTCCTGGAACCTGTGTGGGACCTGATGTTGATCATGATGTTGATTGTACTTAGCATTGGCTCTGTCCAATATTTCATGGACCTGTTGGTGGATGTGATCAATGCGCTCAATGAAGTTGTTATATCTATCATCTTTAGCCTAGACATGAGCCGAATATACCTGAGTAGCTGCAAATGGTCTGGCCACATAAATGGGACATAGTGGCTGGAATCCCAATCCAACCTGAAAGGGATTGTGGCCAGTTGAGCTATGGAGAGCTCTGTTGTAATTATATTGGACATAAGGGATGCTTTCATCCCATGTGCATGGATGCTTTAAGTTGTACATCCGTAGAATGTGCACGATTATCCTGTTAATGACCTCTATTTGGACATCAATTTGGGGGTGCAAGGTTGTGGACTTACTGAGCTTGGTAGCCAACATCAACTGGAGGCTTGAACAAAATGTACTTAGGAACCTACTGTCCCAATCTAAGACAATAGACTGTGGGATCCCAATGTGTACCCATACTCATTCAAAGAAGAGAATGGCAATGGATTATGATGTGATACTTTTCTTGTACGTTGCCAAAATGACCATCTTAGAGAATCTGTCGACAACCACGAAAACACAGTCATTGTAATGCTTAATAGAAGGAAGTCCCGACATGTAATCCATGGAGATGGATTCCCAAGGCTGACTAGGAGTAGGAAGAGGAGTATATATGCCTTGCTTCTTGATGGTCAGTTTGGAAATGACACTCACAGTGCAGGATCTGATGTACTTCCCAACATCCTGTCAAAGATTCGGCTGATAAAAATAATTTTGTAGCACTGCCACTATTTTCTCTACTCTGAAATGTCCAGTGAATCAAATATAATTCACCTCCCAAATCATCATGGCATGCTCGCTTGAAGGAACATAGAGGTGTCCCAAGTGGCATAATAGCACACCCTGGAGGTAAAATTAGGAACTTTATTTGCTTTTAGGAGCATCTGATATGTGTTGTCGAATTATGTATTAGTCTTGTAAAGATGCGGCCACCTCGAAGTCTCATGTTCACAAGAGTCGAGCATAGTGGTCAACGCCATGACTAGTACTAAGCTAAGGAAGTCTGCAAAATTATTGGTGCTACCCTTATTATACTTAATGTTTAAATGGAACTATTGTTGGTATGTGGACCATTTCTAATGGCGATCATTCTACAAATTTCCTTATGTCTGTATGAATTGAAGGGGCTAGTGATTTTTGTGGATGACAATTTCCTTCCCCAGAATGCAGTGCTTCCATTGTCGGAAAGCCTACACAATGGAATACATCTCTTTGTCATAGGTGAGATAATTTTAGACTATGTCTAAGAGTGTCTCACTATGATATGCCATTGGGTGCCCCTGGTTAGTAAGAACTGCACCAATAACATAGTTGGAGGCATCTGTCTCAATCTCAAACGATTGTTGTAGGTTTGGTAACGTGAGAATTTGTGTAGAGTAGAGACGATGCTTCAACTCGACAAACCTCTTCTGTTGGGATTCAGACCAAAACAATTTTTCTTTCACTCCACCCTTGGTAACTTGACTCAAAGGCCAAGTGATATGAGAGAACCCCAACACGAACTTGCGGTAGAAATTAGAAAGACCCAGAAATTTGTAAAGCTCTATTAGAGTGGTTGGGGTTTGCCAGTATCGAATAACTTGTATCTTTCCTGGGTCCACGTGCACACCTTTCTCATCAATGATGTACCCCAGATATTGAACCTGAGTCATACCAAAAGTGCATTTATCCAGATTGGCACACAATTTGTGTTATTGTAGGGTTTCAAGGACTAGTCGAAGATGGTGGATGTGCTCTTCCCACTCTAGTTGAAGATCAGGATGTCATTGAAATAAAATACCATGAATGAGTTGGTGAAGGGATGAAATATGTCATCCACCAACCTCATGAAGGTTGCAAGGGCATTCGTCAATCCGAAAGGCATGACTAGCCATTCGAACAGGCCCTCCTTGGATTTGAAGGAAATATTCCACACATTGGAGGGTTTGATTGGTACCTAGTGATAAACGGACTTCAAGTCAATATTGCATAAATATTAGCCATCTTGAGATTGTCAAGAAGGTCATAAATCCATGGGATTGGATACCTATTCTGAATAGTGATCTTATTCAGTGCCCGATAGTCAATACAAAGTCTCCAGGTCCTATCCTTCTTCTATACCAACATGATCGGGCTCCGACAGGTTGATGGACTTGGCATGATGTTGGCTACATGGGGCCTGACCCAGGTTCAACAATGAGTTAGCCAAGCAAATCCCGGTACTACTGGCCCTTTCAGTAATAGTCCGTAGAGCGCGGACTGAGGTCTCACCTGAAGTAGTATGGGAGGGTGATGGAACCAAGTTTCCATACCCTATGGATGCCTTGATGAGAGTTCTAGAGGTTCGCGATCCTATTCTGTGCACTGTGCTACTCCATGCAACTTTCTATTCTTTTCAACCCATGCACACCTTCGTATTATTCTGATCCAATCCTTATTGTGCTATTATATTAGGGCTTAACTTAGTTTATGTAGGCCCAATATTCTTATTACTTATTCAACTTCCAAATTAGCGTGAGTACTTGAAAACAATATCAATGCATAAAGATAACCAGAACATAGAAATATAGATATACAAATAGATGGACAATAATCTGAATCAATCTTATCCTTATTAATACTCAAGTTCCATTTACAGACCCGACTCCGCCCTGTGCACTTAGTTGTAGGGGTCCGCGCACTCAGCTACGGACTCTACTAGGCCTCTGCACACTCAGTTACAGAGCCTCTACCTACCACTATGACCCAATACACTTTAGATTTACTTCTATCTTCTAACCATGCCTTCACACCTATCTGTTACTTCCCAAAACTAAGATTGACTTTACACTTAGAGCCTCACTCTATTTATACAATCCCATGGTCCACGGACCATGGGTAGGCCAACACACTTTACATTAAATTACATTATCTTAGGGTGGACAACCCTAGACTCTTTCACTCCACAGCCACATTTCGCGGGGTCTTTACATTACAATTGACCAAAATTCAGGCTTCAAGCCACAAAAAAATGCTATGGGGGGGATCTGCTGCCCAACAAGACCTCAACACAATCATCGTGACTCGTCTCGAGTCACTCTGCTGGTGCGACAATCTTTGCACAGAGTCCATGCAACAGGTCTCACGCAGCTTGGGTGTCCGTAGCACACTGTTCTGCCACCTATTTTACTTGTTGCATGCGTATCTCTGAACTTTCTTGAGTAGGGTCACATTCTTGTCCAACTGTATATAGTTCGTACATCTGTGCCAACTTCCCTTCAATGGTAGCTGTGACTGTGAATGCTTCATTGATCCATGGCTAGTTGCATGATTTAAGCAGGGCTTCCTTTTGGCGCGTGACGTTTAATTGGTCCTTCAGTGCCCTTGCCTGCTGTAGCCTGGCGAGTCTTTGAGTAAGGGCAACCGTCTGCACGGGGCCTTGGACACTGTCATACTCCTGTTGCAACTCGCATGCCTCTGTCTCTAGGTGTTGTAGGTTTGGGTCTTCCTGCAGGTGCGTAAGTATGGTTAGTGCTTGCTCCAACATTCCAGTGCACCCCTGTGTCACCTGGCCAATTTGTTCCAACCCCATCTGGATAGCGCAGGTGTGCTACTCTCTGAATTCTGGGGGTGTGGACAGCTACACCTTTAGTTGTAGCTTGATGATTTCTAGGTTTAGCTCCAACTAAACCTTTGCCGTTTCCTCCCGGGCCTCGCGGATGCCAGCCGCCACTCTATGGACCCACTATACTGTTGGTAGCTCTACCGGAACAACCAACTCTGGAATGCTCCTGCATGCATCCTCTATGGCCTGCTTTGATCCACTAGCCTGCGTAACCAACCCATCCCTCTGGATGCTGAGCTGGTCCATGTTGATTTTTTGCTCATGCAGGACCTGGATCGATCAACCTTCCCGGGTGCGGAGTTCAGGGATGACCTCATAGTGTAGATGGTACAGTATTTCGCGTGGCAAGGTGGCCAAGTTCAAGCCGACACCTTTCATGCTACTCATTGTACCCCAGTCATACCCACTTGCTACTATTAACGTGCCTTCGGGCAGGAGGAAGTTGTTACCCATATGGGCGCACAACGGCTGTTCGGCCTCAGCGGTTCATACTGGGCCATTGTGCCTATTTGGGGGTGCTGTACCTATAACCCTTGTAGCCACGCACTGAGTGCCCCCAACATAGTGCTCTGCTCCATCCATAATCCCTGGTGCGCATCCTCTGCAACTTCCTGAATTGTTTTGCTGATATCCAATAGATCACCTTCTGTAAGCATGATCGGGTCGACGAATGTCTTCGTGGCTTTCCCTTTCTTCCTGGGGGCTGTTGGCTCTAGGTCACATGGCCACTTGTGTTGTGCTAATGTCATACATGGATCCGTGTGGTCCTGCTCCCTATCCACTTCCCCAGTCTGCTACCCCGAGGACATCTCCTGGCCTTACTCAGCCTCTGTTATGGGCGTGGTTGTGGTTTATGCCATCTATGTTGTTGCTGCTACATTAGTCGCCTTCTGCTGTGTGGTTGCTTCTTATTCCCGGTGCTTCCTCTCAGCCAGCTGTGCGAGGCGCAACTTGGTGTCCTTCTTTCGTTGTTGCACTGCGATCTTCTCCATTTCCGCTAAGTCTGGGGCACACCACTCCAGAGGCCATGACTCCATCACTGTTAAGATCGCATCATCCGTTACATTGAACGAAAGCTTCACCCATGTTTGGGCTAGATCCTTGCACGCTCGGATATACATGTTATGCATATCTGCCTTGAATTCTGCCATGCTTTGCAAGTTGTTATGAACTTTGGGGGAAAGCGCGACCTGTAGTTAATCCATGTTCGGATGCTCACCTCCATGAACACCCAGAACACCTTTATCTCGCGAATCCTGTTTGCATATTTTGTAGCCCAGAGCAAGGTGTACGTCGCAGCTTCGGGTAGGTCACCCTCAGTAGTGGGAAACTAACTATCCGCCGGCAGTTCCCCTGCAATCAATAGGATGGATAAGAGCAACCACACATAATGGAAGTTCTTACTCTACTCCTAGGCATCCCTATAGTTCATTAAAAATTTGTCACATAGGAACTACGCCCAGTTGAACTAGACTCCTTTTGTGCATTGCTCTGTCAATGCAATCACAGACATTAGTACTTCGTCGGCGTGACATTTCCTCATTAGCTTGTCGGCCAACAGCTGGGTGGCTATGCGCACTCCTTGGTCTTTTATTCTTGCCATTGCATACCCCCACTTCCTCTTTTCTAGTTTATACTTGGCCTTCATAGCTTCTGTGAGGGCCAAGTCACTGCTTTTCCCGGCTATTGCTGCAGGGTCATTTCCTTTCACTGGTAGTCGAGAAATTCAGTGAATTAGATCGGCCTTGATGGGAATCAGATCCTGCAGCCAGAGATACCCATCATGCAGTAGGCACAACAACTGTCTGATGACAAAAATGGTGATGGGCGCGCAGTGGTAGTGGGGTATCCATCGCAGATGGAGTAACCCAACCTTCTCCACACTACACAACCATTTTTGCTTTATTAACTTCTTTGCGGCCAACTGTTGGAACTTCTCACTGTATGTGAGGTCCCAATCTTTGAACTTCATAGTTAGTACTCATCCCAATAGTGGACCTTCAAACTTTATATCATCGGGGAGGAGTGGAGTCTGGAGTGCACTCCTCATGGCCTCTAGGTCCTTCGGTACCTTGGCTTTTCCCTTCCATGGGGGAATGTAAGGAAGTAACTTCGTCACAGAATTATTTTGAGAGAATTCCTTCGCTTCATCATCTTATGCCTCAATTTAGGTGATTAGGGCCTGCAAGTCTTCCTCCTCCTCTGCTGTTTCAATGGTGATGAATTTTCCCTCCTCCGTCATTAAAAATTTACTAAACCGTGGGTTTCTTGGGGATACCTGAACTGGACCTATAATTTACTTATCTTTTTGTGGCTATGGCGTGCATGGTGGTTTTGGAACTTTTGGTGCGGCTGCTACCTCTCCATGATCCTCATGGGCCATACAACACTTCGTAGTAACTTCAACAAATCACACTCTTGTTCTAGCAGTTGTCATTGTGTTTATACTTGAGGATGGTAAGAGTAAGTGGCTCTCAATGCTCTGTACTTGCTCAATTCTCAAACAACTAAGTGTTACCTTGGAGTTGGCCTTGGGTTTTTATAGAGACCTTTGGATTTGAATTTGACCCTTCCCCCCACTTCTGCATCATTAATGCCTTCTTGGCAGTATATCATCCCAAATATCATTCTTAATTCTTGTCTTAATTGCCCGCTGCCCACTCCTTTTTGCCTTAAATTAGACCTCTTGTCATGAACACTGACACCAACGGTCACTTGCCAGCCTACCCAAGAAGTCGCATAGCCCCTTATGCGTAGCCACGACCCCTGTGATGTCCCGATCCTACGCGCAGCCTCTATCTCATGCATCTCCCATATAGACTCTTTTATAGTCCTGTGCTCTCTTTCAATTGCTTGGAGCACTGAGACTGTGCTTCCTACGGATAGTCAAGTGGTCGCACCACTGGTGCGAGGCTTCAATTTCTCTACTAGCCCGAGCCTCGGGAACCCCTCAATTACCCTTTCATCTGTTAGTGCGTCGCGTTCTTCCTTGTATGGGGCGCTCCCCTGTTTACTTTGTCTAGTAAGGTGTGGTCACAGCCATGGTAGTAAAGTCACAACTTCTTCTAATGCAGTAGTATGGCTGGCTAGACCTTGTCCCATCATTTTTAGTTTTTCGGCGTAGCATGCTTACGTGACTTTGGTTTTCAGTTTATTGATTTCTTTATCCAATGTCATGCTTTTCTCTCTCAGGCATACCTAATCTTTTTCGAGTTCATGAAGTTTCAAGTTCGCTCGCCGAATGGTTTCCTGTAGCTACATAATTCCTTTACCTGGGTCCTCGCATACTGTCCCAACTCCGGGAGCTATTGTATGGGGATTCTTCTCTGCTCTTATGGTTTCGTCTCTTCTTGTTAAAGTTGGGGTCATTTCCGCGCTCCAATTTTTAGTTATGGCCCTATAGGCCCATCGAACCATTGGTATGTGCAGGTCCGAGTCAGTTCGTCTCACCTGGTGAACTCTGTTCATGATTCTGTATAGCCTTTTGAATGCTCCATCATGGAATATTTTTGGTGTGCATCGCCGTGTTTGGTTCTGGTTTTCGATCCTTAGTCTTGGATTTTCTTGCACAACACATGTCTGCACCCATCGACACAGGTGGGCACGCAAGATGCTTCATCCTGGCTGCCTGGCTCTTGTTCGATGCTGGGGGCTTCCAAACTGCAAGCACATCTGCCTTCTACATTCGTGCCAGTTTAAAATGGTCTCTTGATGTGTACTCCACCATCGTGCGGGTGTGGTGCACAACGACCATTGCAGTGCACCATATTGCTGTTGTTCTGGTACTGCAATTTCAAATTTATCTATGAATTCATCCACCGGTGTTACTCCATCATATGTTGGCAGTTATCTTGCCTCTGTCATCTTGAAACGTAGTGATCTAATTATCATGTTGCAATTCAACATCGTTACTTTGTGCAACTAGTCCTACCAGTGTTCTACTTCTTCGTCTAAATCTAAAGTATAGGAATTGTTGCGCTCCCATGAGATTCTTCCATCTACAGTTAGGTTCACCCACTCCTAGTCTCGTGTCGTTATTTGGTACATACAATCTAGCTCATCGTTTCTTTCATCTTCGTGCACTGGTTTAGTGTAGCGTTCTCCTTCTATTGGGTCTAGCAGAACTACTACGCGTAGGGAATTTTTCTCAAATATCATCTTCTGCTTGTTCAGGTTAATGACTCCATTCATATCAGTGGCCCAGTCTATTCCTAGCAATGCGGGATAAGGATTTCTATCATTGACAATCTGTATTACTTCAAAGTATGTCTGTGTGCTCGCGCCTTCGATATCAATTGTTACCCCTTGCAACCTCCCCATGGGCAAAATATTTTATTGGTTTGCCATTTGTAATTGAATAGGGGACCACTGTAATGCGGGCCTGCCCATGCGTTCCCATGTCTTCTTTGGTAACACATTCACATCCAAACCTAGGTATAGGATTACCTGATCCATTTCGTACTCACAAATCTATCCCGTCAATCTCATTTTCCTCTTGGTGCACAATGCATGCTTTCCCAGTTTTCGGACTACGCACGGTTCCCCTAACCCTGTGCACCTAGTGATCAACTCTTGTAGTCCCTTAATTTCCTTATTTTTGCGCAACAATTTCATGCACATCTCGAAAAAGGTAGCAAGCATAGAAGGATCCATCCTTGGCTCTGGTTGATCCTTACTACCCGAAGTGGAGGCCTCCGTGAAGCTCTTCTTAGCTTCCATGAACGTCTCCTTTACGTGTTCTAAGTCAAACTCAAGTTCCTTTGTAGGAGCCTTGCGAAGCCATGTATCTTCCTCGGGCTACTTCCCCTTATCCTCCCCTATGGTTGTACCACTTCTAAGCATCATGTTCACATTTGGGTTTTCTTCGCGTGGTTCATACCTCATCATTTGAATATTTTGAGTCAGAGGAGGCTGGAGTACCCATTTTTCGCACATTTGTGCGATCAGCGTAGGACAATATACCATTTCATGATCAAGTTGAGCATAGTACGTAGTCTTGTTGGGTTGGTACAATCACAGGCATAGCGCCCTGGTCCTTCGCAATTGTAACAAATTAACTGTCCGCGACCCCTTCCTGGTCCCATTCCTCCTCGCCCTCGACCTCGCCATTGAAATCCAGCACACGCCATCCCCATTGCTAGGTCAGGGGCTCATGTTTCTATCTGCATTCGATAGGCTGGGGTCTCATCCATCATTAACTCGTAGCTATGACAAGTATGCTCGTCATGGCCCACTGACCTACAAAAATTACAAAACAGTTGCTGTGGAGTCTGTGTATACTTCTGCAAAAAATGACAATTATCTGTCATGTGCTTTCCTCCTATCTAATAGATCACACACCATAATGTGGATGTTGCACTCGGCCCTGCTTGTGCCTCTGGTCTCAATGGCATTGGCCCCCTCTTTCCAAGTAGTTGACAAATACTAGACAATGATCCTTGTCATGGCCCTGGCCCTTGCATTTTATGCACCATACTTCCTCGCATGCCTCTGGCCACAGTGCCTTATCCTGCTTCAAGCTCTGCATTTCCAAGCAGAGATTCTGTAATTGGGCGTGGATTTGTTGAACTCCCAGCCCTGGATCTTGTATCAGTGTCTCATGCAACCTCATTGCCATTTCCAATGCTTTGGCCTGGGTAGAAAGTTTCTGTTGCAACAACGCTGTCCTCAGGCGGTGTCAGAGATGCCGCGAACCATATGTGATGTTGTGCATCCATGAGTGTCATATTAGCCTCGCGGATCATACTCTTTAGTCACTGGTCCAGATCCCAGGGGGTCTCGCCTAGAGGCATCACAATCTCTTTAAATTTGATGATTGACTGTCTCATTGATTTCAGCCGGATAAATTCTCTATTCAACACATTATGGATCTCCTCTATCCCTGCATTTGGGTGGTAATTAGAGTGCTTTATATACTATGTCAATGCGCGATCCTCCAGTGCACTCACCAATGTAGCCTTCTTAATATTGTCATCCATGACCCCTTGTTCTTCCCACACTACTCTTACCACAAACCAAAACTGGTCCAGATCCTCATTCCCTATTCCTCTGAATACGGGTAGCTTGATCACACTCACCATGCTGAACTATAGAGTTGGTGGAGGTGGAGTGGGTGGCGATGGTAGTGAAGGATGTGAAACGGGTGGTGGCATGGGTGGAGGTGGTAACTGGGAATGTGCTTCCTTATCAAATTGATTGCACTTCTTGAAGAGACTCGAGTGAGCTCTTCCTCACTCACTCACGAAGGTGAAATTAAGGGACTATTTCCTAATTCCCCACTACCTTTGTATATTTTTCCACTCCGCTTTGTTCCAAACATTAATGTATTTGCATAACCCAATTTTCACATAACAACATCTTAATCCATGTATTCAAAGATTTACTGTACTTACCTCGCGCTCCCTTGAGAAAATGTTGTTCTACTTTGCTATAGCTCATGATTGTGTCTACCACGAACTCAGTGATAAATCCCCCTATTATCTAGTCGAGCTAATGGTCCACAGCTCGCGCATCTTTTGATGCCTCTAGTCTGCTCACTAATTCTGGATTCCACACTATTGGTTGGTTGAGCTTACACCTTCCCTGGCTCTCGGCTAACCTCACGATCCACTCATATAGTTCAGAAGGAAAGGATGCGAAGAAGATCTCGTGGATTTCCGTATACATGTAGTGATACAACCACCTTTTTTCGGAAACTTGCGGAGTTCTGTTTTCATGTGTCACGAACTCGTGAATCTTCTTGTCTAACCACTCTTTAATTTCCTTCTTTGTTGGGTTCCAGTGGCATGATGGAACCATTTTTTGGCTACATGGGGCCTAACCACGGTTCAATAGTGAGTTAGCCAAGAAAATCCCAGTACTACTAGCCCTTTCGGCAATAGTCTGCGGAGCGCGGACTCAGGTCTCACCCAAAGTAGTATGGGAGGGTGCTAGAACTAGTTTTCGATCCTATTCTACATGTTGCGCTACTTCACACAACTTTCTATTCTTTGCAACCCGTGCACACCTTCGTATTATTCCGATTTTATCCTTATTGTGCTATTATATTAGGGCTTAACTTAGTTTGTGCGGGCCCAATATTCTTATTACTTATTCAACTTCCAGATTAGCATGAGTACTTGAAAACAATGTAAATTCATAAAGATAACTAAAACATATAAATATAGATCTACAAACAGATGCACAATAATCTAAATCAATCTTATCTTTATTAATACCCAAGTTTCGTTTATAGACCCGACTCCGCCCTACGCACTTAGTTGCAAGGGTCCACACACTCAGCTGCAAACTATACTAGGCCTATGCGCACTCAGTTGCAGAGCCTCTACCTACCACTACGACCCAATACACTTTAGATTTACTTCTATCTTCTAACTATGGCTTTGCGCCTATCTGTTACTTCCCAAAACTAAGACTAACTTTACACTTAGAGCCTCACTCTATTTATACAATCCCATGGTCCGTGGACCATGGGTAAGCCATCACATGTTATATTAAATTACATTATCTTAGGGTAGACAACCCTAAATCTTTTGCTCCGCGCCTACATTTCACGGGGTCTTTACATTACACTTGACCAAAATTCAGGCTTCAAGCCCCAAAAACATGCTATGGGGGGTTCACTGCCCAACAGCTGATGTGCTCTTTCTATAATAGCTCTTGAATCCCCCCTTGATTTCATCATTCTCCATAATAGAGCATCGATAGATCATCCCATTGGGTAAGAACGCTCCTAGGCTCATATCGATGGAGTGCTTGACCTGACTGTGTAGGGGTACCCTTGAGGGTGAGGTGAAGATATCCCTGTACTCCTCCATGACCTTGTCCATCTATTGTTTCCATGCAGAAGAGCACTATCTAGAGGTTGTAGATGTGGCCACAACCTTATTCTTTCCCTAAGGGTAAATAATAAGGAAGACAAATTTCCTAGTATGGGAAATGATCTTACTGTATTGCTTCACAGTGATCAAAGATATGGTAGTAGGCAGTGCTACCTCTGGTATTCTATATAACTTATTTCCAAAAGAAATAATAACAATGAAAGGCATATACTCATACAAAACATGATGCTTCTACAAGTATGGTTGGCCTAATAATACATCACAAACTTCAAGATGGGAAACATCACATAGTACCTCATCTATGAAGGGTTTGATGCTATAGGGAAGGAGGCACTGCCTACTGACGCAGAGATCTCATCCTTGGTGAAGCCACCCAATGGTGTACGACTGCGGGTGTGGTGTGGTCAGTATGCCCAACCACTTCACAACCTCTATTGAAATGAGGTTCTTTTGGCTTTTTTTTGTTGAAAATGAATTGCATTGAAGAAGCCTTCACCCACATATGTGAGTGGAAGAGACGATCCCCCTCCTATGTATCTTTGGGCTCAATATTCTAGAGATTGGTGGTGGCAATAGTGGCACTAGGCTTTGCATTAATAATTTGTTTCCCTTTATCAGGTTCTGACTCAGAGTCAGAACATGCATCTGATTCGGAAGCTTTTGGCTCAGCTACTAGTGACTTCTTGGTTTGACACTCACTTGTGTTGTGATTGGGGATCTTATGGAACTCACACCATTTCCTTGTGTCCTTTTTTGTCTTCGTGGTGTTGTTCTTTGCTTGCAGCTTTGGTGGGTTTTCTTGGGTCACCTTTCCTTGGATTTTTCCTTTGTTTCATAGTTTGGGGTAATTTTCCCTTGCTTTAGATTTACAAATCCAAAGTTTCACTTCTTTTGTTTAAATTTTGTGCTTGATCTTGACAGCGTATTGATAGGTGGCACCAAGCGAGTACATGTCTAGGAACTCCATCTCGTCAAGGATGTACTTGTGTAGATAATCGTGGTACTTGAATACCAAATTCCGCTCAAAATCCTTGATACCCAACTTCATGTGAAGCGTATGAAAAATATTTGTGAACTCTGGCACATCTTGGTCCCTTCCCTACCGTAGCGTGGTCCACTTTATGTATTTATCTTCATAGATTCCAACAGGTTAATATTGTTCCTTGATGGCTTCTTGAAAATAATTCCAAGTGGGTGCAACTAAAAATAGGGAGGATTCCCTCTCGTCCTTCAGTTCACAGTAGGTTTCCCACTAGTCCTTCGCATGGGGGGCGACTTTTAGGAGTGAAAAAGCAATATTTTCACGATTGGAAAAGTCATGAACTGAAAAATATCCTTCCAACATATTTAACCATCTATCTATGAGGTCTCCATCTATCTAGCCTTCAAATATGGGAATGTAAAATTTGACTTGTACCTTAAAGGGAGTGGCTCCTCTAGAGTGGTTGTTGGATGAAGATGTGTCACTTGTGGGTAGCTGCTAAAGGATTTGGGCAAAGTTATCCATCATTGCATTCCTCTATCACTTGAGGGGTTCCTCGAGAAATATTTTGAAAGTATCCCCTGCTCCCTCATCTTTCTTTTCTTCTGCCATGGGAGGTTGTTGGGGTTTGTGAGGTTGGTCTTGAAATTTTTTAACCAGTTCAAGCCCTAACTCCCTATACCTTGACCTCGCTGGGGACATGCAAATAAAAACACAGAAAGAGTAGACCACTCTAATACTAATGATCCAGAATTATAAAGGAATGCAATAGAATACAAATACAAACATAAACACCGAGATGCATTATAAATAAAAATTCATTTCATTAATATCAAAGAATTGAAATACGCTTACATAGAGAATGGAAACAAACTAGCTCAGGAAATGGTAGCTTATCTCTAAGAAGAGATGTGGTAGCTACACACCTCTAAACTGCATTGCAATGAGTCTTGTTGGCCTTTTCATTATTGAGAAACAATGAGAGACCTTAAACATCGAAAAACCTAATCCTACGAGATGAAGCACCAAAATCTTATGGGCCCCGTTGGGGTAAGTCAGAGTGTCAACTTCCTGGGGTCGTAACTTTGGCATACAATCTACGTTTAGCTATCGTAATACCTTTTTTTGAATATCTCAAGGAGGAGGCTGAAAACAAAAGAAAAAAGTTAGATTTGCACTTTTCCGATCTCTTAGTTTTCCCTAGAAATGTCTTTTAGTCCCTCAAAATGACTTCGGAAGTTTAGGACCCAAAAAATTACCAGAAATAGTAAGTTGTGCTACAATTAAGGAAACTGAAAATAAACAATGGTGGGGGTCCATGTGGAATAAGCGGGTGGCCACCAATATCCCCCTAGATCAAGCAAGCATGAAATTTATGGTCAAACATTAGGTCAACTTCCTTTTATGAACAATGGGTCTTCCTACGCATGAACAATATTGATCTTGTTAGTCAATTGTTTTTACCAGATTATTAGAATTAATATCTATGTTGGGGATGTATCATTGCATAAAAACCCAGATTAGATTATAATCCTAAAAATGAGCATAAGAATTGGTTGGTGATCCATGAAATCCAATCCATTAGTTTTGTTCATAGATGGGATTTTCATACAAATATGTGGAAAAAATTGTAATGAGGGTTAGTAGACATATCAGTAAATAATAGAGGGAAGCTAATGAAGAAGTTCTGTTGTTTCAATGGAATGATCCTAGGAGGGGACCACTGAGACCAAGCTCTGTGCTATTTCATGCTCATGTAACAGACTTCAGGAGTTAATACAAGTTGACACTCGATTCACATTTATTGTGTTTGAGATTTTTGGAATTGTGATTTAATTTTTATAACGGTAATGAGCTAGGTGGTCTGGGCCTACCATACAACCCACTGTCCCTTTCGTATTAGGATTTATTCCGTTATGTTTTGATAGATGTAGAGTGTGAGGTTGTGGTTCAATTTTGTATAGGGTTGTGGTTTAATTTTACATCTCGTGTTTATATTGAAGCTTTGTGTGTTAGTTCTTTATATGGATTTTATTAACGAGTATATATACATGGTTACCTCCTGGAAATGCATTGTTGTATATGGATTGTCAACACATTAAATCTTTGATCAAACTCTACCCTGTGATTGGTCTTGGTACTTCACATAATTTTATTTATGAAGATTTTGATGTCCTAAATATTGAAATTGTAAATACAAAGTGTGTAGATAGGTTTTGGTCTAATTTGACTTAAGTTTACTAAGATTCTATGCAAAATTTGAATCATAGATTTCTCTTCTCTGAGATACCTCTGAAGCTTTGGATACATAGCTACATTCTTAAAAACTTTCTGATCAATTTGACATGTCATATGAAGAATTTCTTGGCCTCAAAGTTGCTGTGGTGATCTCGTAAAAAATTGATCAATAAGATTAATTAGTCCTTTGTGGAATGCATAATCACGAATGGATATTTAATATAGAAATAACCATGGTTTTATGAGAATGATATTCACTTAGATCTACCTCTTATGAAATCAAATTTTCCTTTACACATGATTTTAATACTATGTTTGATGCCAGGATCAATATGAGAAGATATTTTTATTCTGTAGGTTGGATTAATGATATATTGTGGACTGACAGAGTCAAATATTCTCAGATTAATTCTTTGAGACTACCTTCAGTTAAGATTGTTTGTAGGTTATGATTGATGTCTTGAGAAAACCTTGGTGTTTTTCATCACAATTGAACTTTGCATTATTTTAGGAGTAATGTATATACAATCTATAATTATTTTAGTAACTTTACCTTTGCATTGAAACAATATTCAATGATTTTCTAGACCAGGTCATCCTTTGAATCTATATGAATGTATCGGTATTGTTTGTGTGGACAATGCTTGGTTTTATTGCAGGGAATTTTGAAGATTGTGAAAGCTTTTTCCAACCTGAAGATTTGAATGAGACCTACATCCACTTGTCTCGTGGATAACCGAGACAAGATTTCTATAGGAGTTTCTCAATCGAGAAGAGGAGCCACGGGTAGGATCTTTGTGTGCTCTCTTACTTTGAAATTTTTGTTTCTTGAGTGATACCTTTGAATTTTTTGCAAGATCTTGATTGATATTAAATAGGTTTCAAATATTTCTAAGGTATTATTTGACATTTATTATGTTTCACCTTCAATATTACATAATCTAGATGGATATATTAAATGTTGCTATATTAATTCCTCATTTATAAATCCCAACAAGAGGATTCACCAAATGGAAGTGAAGATGGTCTTCCTCAATGGCATGGTTGAAGAAAAGATCTATATTGAGAAACCAAAGGGTTTCGAAGTACATGGGAGGAACTCTCATTTGTGCATATTGAAAAGAGCATTATATGGGCTCAAGCAAGATCCAAAAGCATGGTATGCCAGGATTGATAGTTACTTCTAGGGCATGGGCTTCACCAAAAGTGAGGCAAATATGGAATTGTATTACATTCAGATAAAGGGAGAACCTCTCATTTTAGTGCTTTATCTTAATGACCTATTTCTTACCGGTTTTGGGAGGCTCATAACAAAACACAAGAGGGACCTAGCTTTGGAGGTGTGGAAAAAATATGGAGAGATATTCCTTAGGCAAGGGAAGTATATAGTTGATATCATAAAGAAATAATAGGATGGAGGATTGTAGACCCATGGCCACACCTCTAGTGACCAACTAGACAAAAATTGACAGCTCCAAATTAGAGGTAGTGGACCCTACGTGATATAGAGAGTTGATTGGCTCTCTCATGTATCTAGTCAACACCATACTAGATATTTTTTTTTGCAGTTAACACACTTAGTTGGTACATGTTAGAACCTAAGTGAGTTCACTAGGTAGATGAAAAACATGTGTTGAGATATCTTTGGGGAACATTCGAGTATGTTTTGAGTTACATCCAATATGATGGAGTGACGCTGGAGGAGTGCATGAATGCAGATTGGATCGGAAGTATAGCTGATATAAAAAACACTTATGGGCATTGTTTCAATCTAGGATAGGAGAAGTTTCTTGGTTTAGTAGGAAATATAGATTAGTTGCACTGATTTCTACTGAGGTTGAATAGATTCCTTCCATCTTGGAAACCTTTGAGTCGATTTGGCTTTAGAAGCTCCTCATGCAGTTGTTTAATAAGGAGTTGGAGGTAACTTTCATTCATTGTGATAATCAGAGTTGCATCGAGCTCTCTGAGACTTTGATGTTTCCTAACAAGTTGAAACACATTTAGATCAAGTTCTACTTCATTAGATATTATGTGTAGAAGGGGAATGTGAAGGTGCAATACATACCTACATATGAGTAGGCAGAAAACATCCTAACCAAGGCCTTGATGAAGGGCAAGTTTGTAGTCTTTAGGGGTAAGTTGGGTGTTGTGCAAAGCTCCTTGATTCCTAAGAGGGAGTGTTCAAACTGTAGCTCAGAAAGTGAATATGCATTGGTTAGGTGCCATGACATGCATTCAATCATATAAATTTATTTCTTCCACAAAATTTAAATATTATTAAGTCTAAACTTTAGGCTAAAGTCAGTAATTTAATTATTGAATTTTAGACCAACTTTTAAGTCAATGGCAGGCCAAGTCATGACTATTGATCTTAAGAGTGGAGAAGCAATCTCAACCCTCCATCTCTTTGTCTAAGGACCTTGGGTTAAAATTTCATGTAATAGTAGTTAATAAAGGTAAAATAGGACTACGTGCAAGGGACACTTCCAAGTTGAATGTTGGGAAAAATATCCTAGTGGGCATGACTTATTATGTTTTGTGGCTAAGGGAAATTAGAAAAGGCAATGGATAAGGATTTGGAAAGGAAAAAAGGTAGATTTGGCACATTATTTATGAAAATAATGGAATTTAGGGGAAAAGGAAGGTGAAATGTCACAAGTTTCATGTGAGGAGGAAAATCCTGGAAAATAATGGAAAATTGAATAAATTAGAGGTTCATCAATAAAAATAACTAAAGAGCATTACATTAGTTGGTAACATTTTGTCAGTTTGGTTTTGGAATTAGCTTCAAAGAGGAGAAAGAAAATAAGTAAGAAAGGAAAGGAAAGGAAAGTAAAGAAGGAAAAGGAAAGCAAAGGAAGGCAAGGATCAAGCAACTTCAACGGGAATACTTGCAAGTAACAGATTTCATGTGTGATTTCCTAGTTGGTTTTGACATGCATGGTATGTGCATGTTGCTATATGATTCTTTTTCTATCGTTGGCATGGATTTTTCCAAGATTGACAGTGGATTTTAGCCCTAGCCTTGCCATTTTTTAATAGCCATGTTGTGATGGGATTATTCTCGGCTTGAGCTTTGGATTGCTAGATGGTTTTGGAATTCAGGGTGAGCTGGTCTTAGGAAAATTCCCAAAGGCCTAAGAATCCATTGACAGGTAATGGCGGGATACATGGTAAATCCTAAGGGCAAAGACAAAACAATTCCTCAAGTATGGTCAAGAAATTTTGAGGCATCCAAGTTCAATTCAGTTTTGCAATCTCGACACCAATTTAGGTGCGATCATGGTATGGAGAGGGTCGAGGTGGTTTAACCTCTAGATTCCCTTAGTTTTGTTTGGATTAGTTATCCCCATTAGATCCCATATTCATGCTTGGAATATGGCATGAGGGTGATTGGATGAAAGAAAGATATGGTTAAGGAAATCTATGGTTAGGTGGAACATGGGAGTCTCGAACCTGATCGTTAATTGCCTATGTTTAATAAAAGCTAAGTTCTGTTGTTTTTGGTAAGGAAATGTACTAGTTATTATGTGGCTTTAATGTATGCTCTCTTATGGATATTTATCTGGTTGTATGTTGGTTGTAAGCATGGTTATATGACAGTTCTCAGTCATGGTCATGGCTCTATTCATGTTTTTACTTACAATTGAATAAATAATGAATGCAAGAACTAATTGATGATATGAAGACTAATGTGAGAAGGTAAAGATCCTTAATTTTAAACCTCAGTTAATTTCTTAGTCCCTTATGTTCAGACTTGCATTCATGACCTATTGGTTTCATATCTACCAAGTGTTTGAAAAAATGTCAGTCTCATTTGGAGATGGTTAGGTCAAGTCATGGTTCCAATTTTAGATTACAAGCATTGTCTTGATGCCTTTTACGAGTTTTGGATGTTTCATGGACTTTTGGGCAGAGGCCTAGCCCCATCCGCTGGCACAAAAAGGCCACAGTCGCACTAATGTAGGCCTATGGGAGAGACTGGTAACACATAGTCACATGGAGGCCTTGCTAAGGGAGTGACTAGGGCTCAAAGGTCAGGGAAAAAGTAATTTATCTTAGGGGTTGGACACTTGGAGGGGTTGGGTTACTCCTGGAGGTCCTATGGAACCTGAAGGAAGTCAGTAAGGTCTTCAGTTGTCGACTTCATTTCCTTAAGTTCACATAGGAGGTTGGGACATATTATATTGAAACTCAACTCATGTTTACCCCTGAAAAGCCGGTGAAAGTGGGTAAATGTGGGAGGAGGTGTTACAGGGTGGTATAAGAGTGGGTTGCACTCTCTTTGGGTCATATCTGATACCACAAGGTGGTATCCGATCATGGTTTTTCTCTCTTTAGATAAGTCTGATGTTGTCAAGGTTATGGTTGTATGCATGGGATTAGGGTATACAGTTGTTATGATCATGCATGATGTGGTTGTGATGTTATGTTACTACACATATATGTTTATAATTATACATGTACATGCTAATGTGGACTAATCTTGTAGATGAGATAAGCCTCCCCTGAACATCACTTAGGTATGGATTTTATTTTGGTATCTATTTGGTTTATCTAACATGGTATCCTTGTAGGAAGAAGATAATTCCATATAATAAGCCAAATGGTAGACTACAATTCTCGTGACTCCCTGTTGGCCAGATAAATCGATCTTGCAGACAAGGCCGATCTCCCTAGTATCAAAGGATATCTAGCAACAAGCAAGACAAGAAAATCTATCTTTCTCTAAAAATATGCGATTCATAACAAAAAATATAGAGGTATTTAGACCCTACCTTAAGTCCAACGCCAGTTTGTAGCAGCTATCCTTCAACCGTCCGAAAGAGTTTCCTTTTGAGAACCCGCAATCACAAACAAGCACACATCAAATAACACTTGCATAGCTAATATCATAAATCATGTTCATTATGGTGATCAAAGAATCCATAAAATAAACCATAAAACAGAGCTTATTGAGAAAAACAAACTTATTTGTATTAACTTTGAAATAGAAGAACCTTACAACCTTTTCAGCCTTGATGTTGTACAAGCTCTTCCCAGGGTCCGAAACAGGAATCTCCTTTACTTTGACAAGCATCACACTCTTACAAATGAGATCAAAGAGGTATGTAATCCCTCCTCATGAAAGCTCAATTAGGAAGACTAAGTTCCAGTAGCATTTCACCTCAAAAATATTCAGCTTTTCCCTCTCCAGTAACTAGCCCAATGCTTCATTTTATAGTGCAAAGGAAGGAGGTTATAGGTCCACCTATGAAGGGATAGAGTCCTCCTGCGAAGGGATAAGCTCCTCACATCAAGGGGTTAGCTCCTTAAGATATGGGATGCATGAACCTTAAGGGAGAAAACTTGCCACCTCAAGATTCCTTCCAAAAGCTTCTAGAAATGACTCAAAGTGAGTTTTTAAGAATATACTTGCGACTTTTTAACTTTTACAGGGGTCCGCACCCATAACATAGAGACAGAGTGGTCAGGTGGGCAGGGAACATGACCATTAGGTGCAGGACCGCAGGTAATGCTAAGAGAAAGTGCAGAACCAGAGTTTTAGAGAATTTTTAGGGCTTTCTCTTATTTTCAAGGCTTGATATGAGGATTTGAGGCTTAATACTTGCAAAGGAGGAAAGTATGAGTGATAATGGACTCACATAGATTGTAGAATGCCAAGGTGACAAATTTTTGTGCAACACTCCCCTACATATCAGTTGGGAAACAAGGAGAAGATTATTCTCCTGGTATAGAAGATACATTGAGAAGCTTGAGGGCAGAGATCAGAAGTTTCAAAGTAGACAATGACAGGTTGGTTGAGGTTCATAAAAGACTTGCAATGGCTCAAGAGAAGCAGGTAGAGGTTAATGCAACAATCCTTTAGAGCTTGTCAGAATTGCTGAGACAGGGACATATAAGAATCAATCAAGAGAAGGAAGAGAAAAATAATGGAGCTTATGGTAGCATATCTCGGTCCGGATACAGGTTATATAGAGGGGACACAGTTAGAGGTGGAATATCACTAGACACACCAAACAAGAGGAATGGTATGTATGGGCATCATTCTAGTTTCTCAGCTAGGAGACATCATTAAAGTCATCGCTATCATGATCCTTATAGGAAGGGTGAGTATTTTCCTAAGGATTTCATGAAGGTGAAGCCTCCTACATTTCATGGAGAGTTGAAGAAGACAAAAGATGCAGAGGAATGGTTGTTGGGAATGAATAAATTCTTTAGATTGCATATCTATTCAGAGAACATGAAATCCAAGATAGCCACCTTCAGTCTTAAACGGAAATAATATATTTGGTGGGAATATGTGAAGCTGTCAAGGGAATTCAGGAAGAAGACTTGAGTTGGGATGAGTTTGAGAAACTCTTTAAGAAGTACTTATCATATAGGTACTATGTTGATAGAGCTAAGGATTTTTATGAGATACATATGGGATCTATGACAAATAATGAGTACACTCGAAGATTCTTGGAGCAATTGAGGTATGTGCCATAGATTAAGGAGGAGAAGGCTAAGATTTAGAGATTCATCACTAGATTTCCAACAACATATAGAGACCAGATTGAGTTTGATGAGTCTATATTGTTAGAGGAATCCATCTGTAAACTGAAGCATTGTTATGAGCAATAAAAGTGAAAAGCTGAGCCTAAACGTGACTTGAAAGGAAATGAGAAAGTCAAAGGAAAATGACCACCAAAGTGGGGAAGCCCTCAAGATGCAGGTGAGAAATAAAATGTTGGTCCTTACAAGAAGTTTAGTGTAGTTGAGAAGGGAGATGTGTCGCAGCCTGGAGAGAAATATACTAGAGGTGATAGTAGAGAAATGTTGTAGTGTTGGATATGTGGCAAAGATCATCGTAAGAAGGATTGTCCATTACACTAGGGAGGTAGGTGTTGTCACTCCCAGAGAAGACCTAGGATTTCTTACAAGACTAGTGCTTTGGTACATCTAAATCGATGTGCCTCAAATGATTCTCAAGTAGGAGGAGACACCACCTATATTCTATACATAGATATCAAAGAGTTGGTTCTTTCGTTCAAAGATACACGACGTATGTTTCAACATTTCTACACAGACATAGTTCCCAAAAATATAATAGAAATAGAGAAGGCCAAGCACTTCAAAGACTTATAGTTTAATCAACTTTATAAGATAAATGAGAGAAGATAAAGAAAAGGGACAACTCAAGATATAGAGCTCAGAGTACCAAGAATTATATATGTAAAATATAGAGCCTGAAACCATAAGATTTACTATAAATATCTGAGGGATAGTAAGATGTAATGGACAAAGAAGAAATGGATGATATGCTTCACACAATATAGTTTTGGAAATATAATTTCAACCCTTCACACAGGCATATGCATTAACAATTTAAAGCATATGAATCTATAGACAATTCTGAAATATTAGAGTATCTATTATCACATGAATTCAAAGAGGAAAACATACAAGATGAATGAGACAGAGTATCAGACTATAATACATCAAAGGAGGAATCACCACTATTCCTGTAATATTATGCAAGATCTATGTGACTAAGTGATACAATTTTCACAAAAATATACGACTTATTTTAGATTTCAGAACCCTTTTTTAGTGCTACAACCCCCCTATTTATAAGAAGAGGGGGTGCATTTAAACATGGTCAATACATAAAATTGTGGCTCACTTTTTCAGCTTTCAAGTCAGCTTGCTTTCTCGGCTAGGGGAATTTTTGTATCCAAAAACATTAAAAACAATAGTAATGGCATCCTAGAGGAAAGCACATCACAGACTCGCGGAACAGGTGAGACATTAATGAAAAATACGAGTGCCTCATCCCTGTAATCACTTTTGTTTCATGGTTGGATTTAGTTCACGACATATGCTCCTGCTCTACTCAGCTAACTATTGTCATTCTATCTTTAAGACCTTCGGCACCGACCTTGAGAACGAGTTATGAAGAGCCATTTCTAGGGGTGCCCATACTTTTTTTTGAATGCTTCCTCTCTTGATTCACTGTTACATCCTCCTCCAGGACCGACTCTGTCATTTCCAAAAAACCTCTGAGCATGATTGGTGCCCTGATCTGGCCTGGGGTGAGTTCTCAGTTTAATGATGGAAGTCTCAAGGGGCATAGGAATTTTACCTCTTCAAATAGGCGAAGGGGCATAGGCATTTTACCTCTGGAATAGGTGAAAGGGCACTTTTGGGTTTCCCCCTTAGTTCTGCTTTATTACGGATCCTTTTGTAGTGTTTTGTATATGACCGGGGATTGGGACCAAGGGCTTTGTGCTTCGTTGCTAAGGCTCTCAACAGATTGATAGGGGGCCTCTTCCTTTATAACTTGAAAATACCTTCGATCGCTCCTTACACCGCATCGGCTAATTTCCTCGACACGAAATCCATAAAAATTGCAAGACATAACATATCGCATATGAGGCCTCTTTTCTAATCGTAATCACAGCTAAGGAGGTGTATCAGAGGTGGAAATAATTTTCATTTCATGCAATTGACGACTGTCGATCATCGATACCCTAGGGTGACATCATAATTGCCACACGTCACCCTATGAGTGGTGACATGTGGCACCTGGAAACAGCCCCATAGGACCCCTGAAAATGCCAAAAATGAGTGACACGTGTCTAGCTACCACATCAACATTTGTACTTCCATATCATAGCTAACGTCAGTTGGCATCTCGGTTTCGAGAACTAACCATATGCCGCCACGTTGTCACTTGGAGGAGAGAGAAAAAGGCCTGCTTGACCCTGTTTTCGCAGGCGTTTCCTTTGTATTTGAAATTCGGCCCTCCCCGAAATTTTGTTTCTATATCACAATATCAATGATTTTAAATAGTTTGTGACTACACCCTCCATTGATCACTGATGCCACGTGGAGGAGAGAGAAAGGGGAGGCCTGACTGCCTTGTTTTGTTAACCATTTTCTTTGTAACACTTTTCGGGTCGAACCCCACAACTTTTAATATTGCATCGCAATATTGGTCCCCCCACAAGGATTTGGAGTGTTGGCCCATTGTTTCACCAAAATGATGATTTCTGATATGTTTTTGTGCCTCAGGGGGTTCCAACCATCGATAAATGTTGGGCCCTGACTCATCGACTACCGATATGCAATATTGACGATTGACGAATCACTGTTTCTTACTCTGTTAGTGCTCCATACCTATATGAATGCTAATATGCGATATGCGATGAGCCTCTTGGGTCTCGACTACGATTGTTTCTCCATACTTAGCCATTTTCCTCAATTAGTTGAGGTTTTAAGGGGAAATATTCTACAAGCTCTAATTTTTTATCCAGGAACCTCTTTTTGGACTTCTATATACCACCAGAAAGATTTTTTTGAGCATTATGCAATAGATAGGATCTCATAAAGCTCTGATAACTTCTATGGCTTAGGAAATGGACTTAATTTCACTATTCTCATGCATCCTAGATCACTAATCATTTGAAAAGTAGTGAGTGAGCAGTGAATGAGAACATTGGCTCCATCTGGGGACAATGCCTTGCCAGTAAAGTGATTAGAACCTGCACATTGCAAACTACTCCTTTGGGCATGGAGTCACTTCTTAATCAAATTATAACTTTCAAAAAAGTAGAATTTTTTTACAAAAAAAGAAAATTCAAATGACAATTGCAGTAAAAACACCATATATTTACAATGTGTGTAAGACAACTAATTCTTAATTTTGAAAATAGAACTTAAGGAACTAACTATTCACTGGTAGTTACAAAAATTGACCATGCAAATTTTCAAGTAGAACTGTGTTGTTCCCTCTCTCTTCTGCAATCCTGAAGGGGCCAAACCACAGTGGATCAAATTTTCCATGTTTTCCTTTGACTTCCCGTCAGACATCCTATCTGAGAACCAAATCTCTTGGCTGAAGAGGTCTATCCTTGGCCTTCTTATCAAACAAAGATTTCATTTTTTGTTGATAATTGGATAGTTTGGCCTCTACCTATTCTCAGTTCTCCTGAAGCTCATCCAACTGATTTATCCTCCTTGTCAAGGTGCTTGACTCTTCTTCATCTTCTTGTAACAACCTTGCTACTGGCATTTCTAGTTGAATCGGGAAGACAACAACCTTGCCATACACTAACTCAAAAGGTGATTTCCAGTGGATTGTTTAACTCAGTTTGGACATAGAGAAAGCTTCAATTGGGAGTCCCAGTTCCTTTGGTTTTCAGTGATGGTCTTCTTTAGAACCCTCACCACATCTTTGTTTGAAGACTCAGCCAAACCATTTCCTTGAGGGTAGTATGTAGTGGAGTGCCCAATAGTGATATGATATTTATGTCAGAAGCTGATGAATTTGGAATATTTAGATACCTGGGAGTTATTAGTGATGATTTTAAAAGGGAAAACAAAGTGGGACAATATATTATCCTCCATGAACTTTATCACCACTGAGTCTGTAACATTTCTAGCTGGGATGGCCTCTACCCACTTGGTTAAATAGTCAGTGGATGTCAATATCCATTTGTGTTGGCCACTGGATGGTGGGTTGATCTCCCTTATGAGGTCCAATCCCCACTATTAAAAGGCTCCTCCACATGCACAGGAATTAGGGAGAGAGGAGAAAAATTCTGTCTTTCAACAAACACCTAGCATTTCTGGCACATCCTGACTCTGGAATGGACTTCTCGAAACAACGTAGTCCAATAAAATCCATCCTTGAGGATTTTGTGTCGTGGCCTTCAAGCTATAATTCCCTCCATAGAATCCTTCATGAAACTCCCCAATCACCTTATGGGTCACTCCTTCCACCAAACGTAGCAACAACACCCCCACAGGGTCCTTCGTAGAGTAGGCCATTGGATATGATATATTTTTGGGCTTGCAATCTCAAGCCTCAGTATTTGGAGGTATCTAGCCCCAACGAGCACCTTAAGAATAAGAGGTAATGGACAATATTCTTGTATCATGATGATCCCTTGTACTTGGCATAGATTTTCTATTCATATGTTTTGGTACTGCTTTGGTGATCCTCTGGTCTGTCTTCCTTTGTGGTCAAGTTTATCTCTAGTGCTTGGCAATTGGATTAAGATAAAACCTTGATTAGCCCCTGGCCTTTAATGAGCTTTGTAGGCTTTATTTCTAGCTCATATTCCTATCTTTTTGCTATCCACTTGCCCCTCTTTCCCTCGCTGTCACCTTGCACAAGGATGTCCTTGACTGCTTTTGTTAGGGCAAACGCTGTGATTTTTGACTGCAACACATACACATGAAACGCCTTCAGAGTATTGACGAGTGTGTGAGATTGTTTCTCCAATATATTGTATCTTAGTTCAAATTCCCTTAGTACTTGGTTGAAGAAGACGATGGGCTGCCCATAACCCACTTTATTTTTCTATAGTAGCACTGCGACAATGGTATATGAAGAGGCGAAAGAAAAGATGTAGAAAGGCACTGAATAGTCAGGACTGGTTAACAATAGGGCTTCAGCCAAAGCTTCTTTGATTCTTCTAAAAGAATCATAGGGGATAGGGCTCCACTTGACTTGGTTTCCCTTCTTGAGCATGTATGTAATACCTTTGAAAATCTCTGCTTAGTTGGGCATAAATCGCCTCAGGAATTTTATTCTCCCCACGAAGGCTTGGAATTATTTCTTATTCATGGGAAAAAAATGTGGCTGATGGATTCAACCCATTTAGGATCAATATTCACACCCTTCTATGATACTACGTGTCCTAGCAGCTTCCCCTCACTTAGGGTGAAATGGGATTTCTTAGGATTCAAGGAGAGACGATGTCTCCTGCACTTCTCAAAGGTGAGTACTAAGTGGAGGATGTGTTCCTCCTTAGTCTTGGAAAATATTTTGATGTCAACCAAGTAGACTACCAAGAATTTGTCTCGCTCCCCCATGACATCTATATCCATGGTTCTCTAAAATGTGGACCTTGCATTTATTAGCCCAAAAGGCATGTGAGCATACATAAATGTTCCCCACGGGGTGCTAAAAGCGGTATTTTCTTGATCCTCGAGATGAACTACCACTTGATTATATCCAGAGAACCCATCAACCATGGACATTCTAGACGAATCAACCACCTTCTGCAATATATTATCCATCTTGGGTAGCAGGTAGTTGTATTTCAAAGGCACCCTGTTTAGGTTCCGAAAGTCTACACATAGCCTTATCTCTCCATTCTTCTTCTGAACTGGGACCATATTCACCACCCACTCAGAATATCTTATAGGTACTATAATCTTTGCCTGTAGCAACTTCCTTATCTCCCTTTCAATGGAGGGTAGTAAGAGTGGATTTATTTGTCTGAGTTTTTCCTTGCAGGGTTTCACTCTGCTTTTTAAAGGAATCTTATGCTGTATGATATTAGTATCAAATGTTTTCAAATCATCATAAGACCAAGCAAAGACATAAATACCTCTGTTTATAATACAAGGGGATCCATTTTGAGAACTTGATCATCTGAGGCTCCTGCTTTGATCCAATGTTGCAATCTTGTACTTGATTATCCATCTTAGGAGCTATTTGTTTGGCGGATATGTCATCTTTATTAAAAATCCTTTCTAGTGGGACTAGTCCACGAGGGATACTGTTCCTTTTTAGATGCAAAATTTTGTGCCCAACCACTGCATCTTTCCATGAAGTGGCTTCTTGATCTACTTCTTCTTCTCCTTCTTCTTGATCGATGGTGGAGTTGGAAAAATCCCCAAGGAACTCTATGAATCATTTCACTTGTTTTTCATATTTGAACACCTTCCAGTGCTTGATGTTATTAGGTACGGAGGTTCTACACCTAACTTCCACCTCATATCTAAGGAGAAGATTTTGAGGGGGCCTGAAAGTAATTGCAGCTACAACAAGAGAGTCTGCCATCCTATTTTCTTCCTTGGGTAGAAACTGGATGTTAAAATCTAGGAATAAATTATCAATAAAGTCTCATAGCTCATTTTAGTACGTCCTTAGTCTGGGGTGTTTGGCTTGGAATTGATTCATTATTTTCCTTACAACCAGCTCAGAGTCTCCATAAACTACTAGACATTCAATATTCAGATTTTTTGCAGTATTTAACCCAAGGAGTAGTGCTTCATATTCCACCACGTTGTTGGTTGCTTCGAACTCCAATTTGAATGAGAGGGGTATCAAGAGGCCTTCAAAAGATACCAACAATACTCTTGCCCCATTTCCCTCTTTTAGATTAGCTCCATCACAATATGATTTCCACACTTTGCTTTCACTTGCATACTGATGTTATGATGACAATGTTAGGTGGATTGATGTTTCTTCTATGATAGCCTCATATTATTCTAGAAATAGGCAGGAGAGGACACTTTCTTTTCCATAGACTAGGGAGTTCTTTGAGACTTTATTCGAGGTCACAGTTTTTACAAATATGGATCTCTATATAGCTTCCTTTACTCTCCTCCAAAGGTGGGAATGGTGGCATAAGTTAGATCCAACTTGATAGACCCCCCCACCTTGGAACCCCAATATCTAGATAGCATCATGCCAAAACAAGATGGTGTATCTACCACTACTATGTCCATTCCCACACTCTTCTCAGGGACCTGAGCCAGGTTCACCACCAGATATTTTATCATATCCAAACATTTGACCCTCTTGGAGTCAAAGGAGAAAAGGTCCTTATAGGGCTTGGTGATCTACAAGCCAAGATGCTCCATTACTTCCAATGACATGAGGTTGTGGGAGGCTCTGGAGTCCAACATGCAATTATACAAAAAGGGATCATGAATTCCTAGAGTTACATAGAAAGGTGCAGTAGAAGGATCGAGTTCTTTCGCATGCGTCCCAAAGACCACCATTGACCTCTCTTCTTGGATATTTAGAGAATCCTAGGTGGGTGATGAGAGTGATGGAAGTATGAATTGTGATATCTGAGCTTTATAGGTAGGATGCTTTAGAAGCTCAGTCAGTGGAACATAAATCTTTACATTTTCAAGCTCCCTTTGAAGGTTGAAGGTAGATTGGGTATTCTCTATACCTCTTGGGTTAGCTTCTCCTCCACTACCACCGGTGTTTTTCTACAAAATAGGTGCTTCCTTTGCTGTGTACTCCCTTGAGCCATTTCTTTCCTTATTCAAGAGGACTTTTATCTTGGCTAGGTTAAAATTCGGCTTGCCTTTCCCTTTGTCTGGTACTGAAGAAGCAACTTGGGGAAAAGTTTCCTCCTATTGATTTGGTTCTCTTCACCTCTTGTTTGAAGATCTTAGATTGTATTTATGTTATGGTTGTGCCAGCATGAACTCTACAACTTTTTTGCAATAATAATATATAGCTTGCTTATATGCTGCCTCTCCATCATGAATGACCTCCTAGTGAACAATATTCTCCTATGCTTCTTTAGAGAAAGCATAATATAAGTTTCCCTGAATCTCCTGTGTATCTGACCATTGCTCATCGAGGTCATCTTCTAAATATAGAGGATGAGGGATCTGATCCGGCCAATCCTTTCTTTCCCTTGACAATATCTGTAATGGAAGCCTTCTATATTGTGGGTTATATCCCCGATTGTTTCCTTGAGAATTCTATTTGGAGGTACTCTTGTTCTGAATTTTGAGCTTCCCAACCTTATGTGAAAAACTTTTAATGTGTTTATCCAACTCCTCCTACTTCTAGTCTGGTGATTCTCTACTTTGACTAGAGGAGGAAGCTTCTTCTTTACCTCTTGTATTCCCAATGGTTTCCTTCTTTCCACTCGACTTCCCTATGGAGGCAAAATTTGATTCTACTTCCAGAGCATCGTCCTGGATTTGATCTAAGGTAGGAGATTTTTGTTCTCTTAAGGTGAAACCAAAGTTAGATTCAAAGGCTCCCAAGTAAACTACTGGAGTAGTAGTTGGAGGAGGTTTTATCTCAGCTGGAAAGTTGTTATACTGCTTATTGAACCTCTTATTAAAATATGAGATATTCTCCTTTGGCTTCTTCCCGATGGCATTGAACTCTGTGAGGAGGTACTCATGATCTCTCTTCTCAACCCATTTTTGTGTGAAGGAGGTTTCCAGTTTCTCCTAGGTGGTGATGGAGGCATAAGGGAGAGTTTTAAGCCATTTTATAGCTTCTCTGCCAAGGGACTGTTCAAAAAGTCTCAAGACCGGTGCCCAACTATTCTACATTCAGGTTCTCAGCAAAAACACAAAAGGCTTGAATGTGTCTTTGAGTAGAACTATCATCTTCACCATTAAACCTTGGAAAAAGATTCAAGTAGTCCTGGGGCATAAAACTTAAGGGCCGAGGTAAGTCAAGAGGTGCATACTTGTTTAGCAAAAAGCCTGGAAGAGCCATATAGATTGGTGCATGAGTATTGAAATATGCCTAAGGAACTGAGGCCAAGACCACAAAGGTTGAAGGGGAAAGAGGGTATGTTAGGGTCTTAGGAGCAAGTCCTGAATTCTGGGAAACAATGGGATGAGAAATAGAGGAGGAAGTGGAAAAGGCTAGTGAGATGGTAGCAGAGGCAAGGGGAGTTTTCTTTCTCTAGAATTTTTTGAAAATTAATTTTTCAAGGTTAGAAACAAATGTGGCTTTTTTCTATGAGGTGTCTAAGTGAGTATGATGCCTTCTAAAAGCCAGTGTGATGAATGATAATGAGGGGGGTGTGGAGTCACCAAGGTGTTGTGAATTCAATCAGAACATACTTCGCTCACCTACACGAATGGTGTTCAATTTTTTGTATCTGAGGAGCAAAATCCTTCAATACGCTCCCCGACAATGGTGCCACATAATGTTGTCACTCCCAGAGAAAACCTTGGATTTCTTACAAGACCAATTCCTCGGTACATATAAATCATTGTGCCTTGAATTATTCTCGAGTAGGAGGAGACACCACCTCTATTCTATAAATAGATATCATAGAGTTGGTTCTTTCATTCAAAGATACAAGTCGTATGTTTCAACATTTCTACACACACATAATTCCCAGAAATATAAGAGAAAACAAAAATGCCAAGCACTTCAAAGACTTATAGTTTAATCAACTTTATAAGATAAATGAGAGAAGACAAAGAAAAGGGACAACTTAGGATATAGATCTCATATATAGAGCCTAAACCATAAGAGTTACTATAACTATATGAGTGACAGGAAGATGTAATAGACATAGAAGAAATGGATGATATGCTTCACGCAATACAATTTTGGAAATATAATTTCAACCCCTCACATAGGCATATGCATCAACACTTTAACACAGATGAATCTGTAGACAAGTATGATATATTAGAGTATCTATTATCACATGAATTCAAAGAGGAAAACATACAAGATGAATGAAACAGAGTAACAAACTGTAATACATGAAATGAGGAATCAACACTATTCTTGTAATATTCTGCAAGATACATGTGACTAAGTGATATAGTTTTCAAAAAAATATCCAACTTTCTTTCAAATTTCAGAACCCTTTTTTAGTGTTGCGACCCCCTATTTATAAGAAGAGGGGGTGTGTTTAAACATGGTTCAATACACAAAATCCTGGGCTGAGTTTTCAGCTATCAAGTCAACTTTCTCTCTCGGCCAGGGGAAGTTCTGTATCCAAAAAAATAAAAAAAATAGTAATGGCCTCCCAAAGGAAAGCACATCACAAAATCGCGGAACAGGTGAGACATTAATGCAAAATCCAAATGCCCCATCCCTATAATCACTTTCGTTTCATGACTACATTTAGTTCATGTCATATGCTCCTGCACTGCTCGGCTAATTCTTGTCATTCCATCTTTAAGACCTTTGGTGCCAACCTTGAGAACAGGTTATGAAGGACCATTTATGGGGGTTCCGATACTTGGTTTCGAATGCTCCCTCTCCTGATTGACTGCTATAGCCACCTCTGGGACCGACTCTATCATTTTTGCCATAAAAACTTTCTGAGCATAATCAACACCCTGATTTTGTCTAGGGGTGAGTTCTTAGTTCAATGGGCAGATGCATTTACCTCTTCAAATAGGAAAAATGGCACACGTGTTTTACTTATGGAATAGGCAAAAGGGCACCTTTGGCTTTCCCCCTTAGCTTCGCTTTATTACGACCCCTTTTATAGTGCTCCACATATGACTGGGGGCTAGGACTAAGGGCTTTGTGCTTCAGTGCTAAGGCTCTGAAAAATTGTGTAGGGGGCCTCTTCCTTTATAAATTGAAAATACCTTCGATCACTCACACTGCATCGGCCGATTTCTCGGATGTGAAATCCATAAAAATTGTAAGACATAGCATATAGCATTTGGGGCCTCTTTCTTGATTGCAATTGCAGTCAGGGAGGTGTATCGACGGTGGAAAGAATTTTCATTTCGTGTAATTGCTGATCACTTATTGCCAATACCTTGGGGTAACGTCATTACTACCACATGTCACCCTGTGAGTGGTGACATGTGGAACCTGAAAACGGCTCCGTAGAACCCCTGAAAACATAAAAAATGAGTGACACATGTCCACCCGCCATGTTAGCGTCCATACTGCCACATCATTGCTGAAGTTAGCTATCATGTCGACTTCGAGAACTAATCACATGCCACTATGTGGCCCCTGGAGGAGAGAGAAAAAGGCCTTCTCGACCCTGTTTTCGTAGGCATTTCCTTTGTATTTAAAATTAAGCCTTCCCCGATAATTTTGTTCTATTGTAGAATTGAGGCTTTTGTGATCAATATGTGATTTACGCCGAAATTATTCTTATAACTAATTTTGTTCTATATCGCAATATCGGTGATTTTCAAGAGGTTGTGACTACATCCTCTGTTGATCGCCGATGTCACGTGGAGGAGAGAGAAAGGGGAGGCTCGATTGCCAGGTTTTTTTAACCATTTTCTTTGTAACGCTTTTCAGCTCGACCCCTGGAACTTTTAGTACTACATTGCAATATAGGTCCCCCTGTAAGGTTTGGAGTGTTGCCCATTATTTCAACGACATGCCGATCGTCGATACCTTTCTGTGCCCTGTGGGATTTTGGCTGCTGATAAATGTTGGGACCTGACCAACCAAATTCCGATATGCGATATCGGAGATTGATGGATCATTGTTTCTTGCTACATCAATGCTCCATACCCGTTTGAACGCCAATATGCGATATGTGATGAGCCTCCTAGGTCCCGATTACAATTTTTTCTCCATACTTAGCCATTTTCCTCAATCAACTGAGATTTTCAAGGGCAATCTTCTATGGGCTCTAACTTTTAATCTAGGAACCCCTTTCTGGACTTCTATATACCATCAAAAAGTTTTTTTCTGAGCATTATGAAATGGAGAGGATCTTATGAAGCTCTGATAACTTTTGTGGCTTAGGAAATGGCTTCAATTTCACTATTCTCATGCATCCTAGATCACTGATCATTTGCAAAGTAGTGAGTCAGCAGTGAATAATAACAATAGGCCTCAAATCTATAGTGCTTAGGAGGCGTAGACAATTTGGGATGTTGGTCATAGAATTCCTCAAATTTATGTGGCAGTGGACAAAAGGTAGGTGGATCACCAGGTATCTATCATTGAGATGGATGGTAAGCTTTGTGATCAACTTATTTTTATTTTGTTTTATACTAGATCTAATTATAGCTATGTTTATCTTAACCTGGTGGATAAGTGTGGCTTGAGAAAAGAAGTGCATGTAGAGCCTTGGTTTGTGTAGTTGGCTAAAAGTACGAAGAAGAGAGTTCATCATTGGGTAAGAGTTTGTGCATTTGAGTTGAATGGTATGCCTACATCAAGATATTTAAATGTACTTCCATTAGGATTGTATAGTATGCTTTTGGGTATGGATTGGTTGTATCTCCAGAGGACTAAAGCAGACTGCTATGGCAAGGCAATTCAGTGCCTGGAGATAATGGAGAGAAGAGAATCTTGAAGGAGAAGAAGAAGCCTACATCAATGAGGATGGTCACAACTACACAGGCTAAACCCAGTTGCAGGAAAGAGTGTGTGATGTTTGTAGTTCATATTTCCAGTGACAAGGGTAAGGATGCCGAGGATGTAGAAATCTCCAAGAGGTACCCTATATTGCAACAGTTTTAGGATGTGTTTCCAATAGAGATTCCATATTTTCCTCCACACATGGAAGTAGAATTTTCTATTGAGATGGTAGCAGGGGTAGCACCAGCATCAAAGGCACCTTATAGGATGAGCACTCCAAAATTAGTAGAGTTTAAGTTACAGTTGAAGAAGATGCTTGATAAGGAATACATTAGACCAAGTATATTGCCTTGGGGTACGCCAATATTCTTTATGAAGAAGAAGGATGGTACCATTAGATTGTGCATTGATTACATGCAACTGAATAAGGTGATGATCAAGAACAATTATCCATTGTCAAGGATTTATGACTTGTTTGATTAGTTAAAGGGAGAAGTAGTGTTCTCAAATATTGATCTACGATCAAGATATCATCAAGTACGCATCAAAGAAGAGGACATCTATAAAACTTCATTTAGGACTAGGTATGGGAACTATGAGTTTTTTGTAGTTCCATTCAATTAGACTAATGCTATAGCTACTTTTATGTGTAAATAGTGTGTTGCATCCTTATCAATAAAATTTTGTTATTGTATTCATTGAAGACATCTTGATATATTCTAAGAATGAGGAAGAGCATGCTAAACATTTAGTAGCAGTATTGAGATTGCTAAGAGAGAATCATTTGTATGTTAAGCTTCGAAAGTGCAGTTTATTTCAAACATAAGTACACTACTTGGGATGTGTTGTTTCCAATAACGACATAACAATATATCTAGAGAAGATAAAAACTATCATGGATTAGGAAGCTCCTAGACATGTGGAGGAAGTCAGAACATTCATGGGCTTAGCAGGTGTTTAGTGGCTACCACCACCCTCCAAAATTTTGGCTTGCACCCAAACTCAGAGCCTCCCATGAGAGTTTCACTTGACAGTTGCATACACTCAGATTCACTCCATGAGCTTGTGTGAGCCTTCACACCCTCCTTGCTTGTTCATTCCACCCAATATTTTGCATGTTGATGTCAATGTCTTGCTTGCGACCATGTTCTGTTCATGCTCAAGGTCTTTGCTTCGTGTGTACATGTTATTTTCGCTATGAAAGCATCTGTCACACTCACACACAGAGTCACATTCATTGTCACACAAGCATCATCACGGTCGATCAAAAATTAATCACGACTGTCGCGCTTGTCGTTTGCACCGTCAGTCAGTCATATTGAACATGTGTGTCTAGTTGGTTTGAGTCGTCTTGTCGTCAAGTCATGTGGGTGTGTGTTTGTAAAATCACATTTGCATCTTTCACTCATTCACACACTTGGTCATCTTATTGAAGTTATAATGACTAGACTCCCCTTTGATAGCTGAACCATTACCCCGCTATCGACTCGATCGACTATCACCTAGAACAATGTGGAAGAACCAAGCAAGCCTTTTTAAGTTGCATTTCCTGCAATAAATTCAATCAAGCTTCATGCTGGCCACTTGGAGAGTTAGACCCAACAGCCACCCCGTGACTGAGTCCCCTCAAAAATTGTGCATAGGTTTCCGACCTTGCCCACTCTATTGATTGAGGAGATTGCACAGATAGGTTGGATAGACAACCAGTGCAGTCCCTATCTCTCTCAAAATATTGCACAATTTTCACCATCAGTCCTTCTAACAGTTGACTAGTTTCTCATCCAGAAAAGTGCACCATTTTCATGAGCAGGCCCTCTACTGCCCAACAGTCCAATCAACTCAGAAATTGCATAAAGATGATCAGTAGGATTAACACCCAGCATAAATGCAATTTCTCTTGCCAGAAGCTTCCAACAATAGACTGACATTTCCCTCCATGAATTGTATAGTTTTTGATGCCAAGCTCCCAAAAGTTGATTACCTGTTCCCCTTGGGAATTGCACAATTTTTGCTACTAGGGACCCAGCAACTAGCTACCAGTTTCCTCCAAGAATTGTACAGTTTTGGATGTCGGGTTCTTGGCCAAATCCTCTAAAGAAATGTGCAATTCCTATCTTCCAAATCCTCCCAACAACCTGGCCTGTTCCTTCAAGAAATTGTGTAAATTTTGCTGTCAAGCCCCGCTGCCCATTTTTTTTGGAAAATGCACAAATTTGGTATGTCTTGCTTTCCCACAACCAGGACTGTCCTTTCCAAATTTTGTGCAGTATTTCCTTCTAGCCAAGCCAGACCTCGCGAATAGTCACTCTCGTCTTGGATTTCCCATCTTCATTACCCAGTGAACCTTGCATATTTGTCATCAGCAGTGCTCAGAGCCATCATCCTTCCTCGTAACTTATTGCCTCTCCTAGTCACTTGCATCCAAAATGATTGTGTGTCATTGTAGACTAGGAGGTTTCTGAATTTGATGTCATCTCATCATGAGCAACTGCTAGTACACACACAACAACAAACATGGCATCGTGACGAATGGGATGAATGAAGGGAGCACAAGTAGAAGGACAAGTTCACCAATAGATGAACAAACAATGCATGCGAAGAGATGTGCTCACGAACAGATGATCATGCAAAGATGTGTTTGTGGACAGACGAATGAGGAAACATGCAAGATATGCTCATGGATGGACAAACGGAAGAACATGCACCTATCACGAAAAGATGAGCCTGTGAAGCCTTCCAACATACAAGCAAGGAGAAATGTGCCAAAGCAACATCAAGCAAACCAACGACCATTGAATACTTTGCACACTTTTCCATGCAGAGGTGAAGCTATGACACACCATGAAGACATCCATCACCCAGTAGCACTGCAACTCGACATGCACTCCAATAGCAACACACATGCACTAGCACTGTCATGTTGAGTCATGTCATCCACATCTCTACTATGGGCCATGTTGTCAAACAATGTAATGTAACATGGAAGTCCAAGAGACCCACTTGTTGTACAAAGAGTCATGTAAAGTCAAAGAGTCATGGAAGTCAAACAGTCATGAGGGAAGTCGAATAGCCACAAGGGTCAATTTCACCCTTGGCTATAAATACCCCCTCATTTGTACATGAGAGGACTTTTCACCTTAGCTCCTCCCACATATCCAAGATAGTTTGTAATATTTTCTTTGAGGAGTAAGTAGTGGCTCCAACGCCCTGTGCACGGGGTTAGTGATGTATGGTGTAATGATGTGTCTTGGAACTTTCGCTTAAATCAAAAGCCTGCTAACAGGCCAACATGTTCTCACACATGTATTGTAACTGTTGTAAGACTAATCTTGAACACTTGTAATGCATGTTGCTTTAACCTGTGTTGAACACTTGAAATTATTTCACTTGTTGTAATGCATAGTCTATTAATGAAAATGTGTTGTATATGCTGTTAAATTTGTCTCACCTGTAGTGGTTATCTCCCCAAACATCAGACATAAACTTTCACATAAAACTTGCTATAAAAACCATTGAACTCATGTAGACTCATCCGCTGAGTGTTGTACGTGTTATATGTCCTTGTGTGTTGTGACTGCCGCATCTGTGTGGATTTATCCTCCAAAAGTTGTGCATATCTTGTTGTGTTGTGTTTTCCTATTAGAGTAGGAACTTCCTCCCAACCGACTTGGGAATCACTCTCACCTTCTCCCTCTACAGTGAAAGAACCATTGACAAAAGTAACACTAGCAATCACTAGGCACACGAATCTCATGTCTTGAAGACAAAGAAGACCACTCTCCTATGCTGACAAGCAAGAGCTGAGGAAAATCCTTAAGACAATGGAAACTGGACGATCATACCAGATGGGACTCCCACACCAAATGGTGTGAGGCATAGTTGGGACTTCATACCGGGGTGATCCCCTAAATGTTAGTAGGTCCAACACCATCAACATTTCTGGTGCTAGAAGGAGCACAACTAGTTGTATATGGCTGGACATCCTCTCACACTCATTCATCAACCATCTGGTCAAGGAAGTAACTTGCACTCCCTCTCACCTACAGGCGACTCTTCAGTTGGTTACTCCTCACCGCGAAAGATTGAGCATGATATTTTGTATCAACACCTTCGCTCCATTAGTCCCATCACTTGCTAGTTCATAAAAGCAGTTGGATTGATCCCAGGCATACAACGTTTTCCATACTCATCAAGGAAGCCAAAAGATACTCACATAGGAGTTGTTGTATCATCAGTGGAAGAAGCAGTCCTTGCCACACTTGAAGGTCTGGAAGAAGCTATTGAAGATGGAGAGTAACCTTCGGTCTTCTGGCAAGGTGAATAAGACACTCTCGTGATCTTGGGATCAAACTCTGGTACAGGAGGCAGAGGGGAAGGTAGCAGAGGAGGTGGAGGCAGAGATGAACCAACGGAATCAGAGCCAAAACCATCAGATTCTGAAAGAGAGGAAGAGGATGATGAAGAAGAAGAAATGGTTGACCCAAATCTTGAATGGATGACTCAGGTACCAATTTCTCTCTTGGCTGTTCTGCACAAGATGCCGAAGTGAGCTGAGAGAATGAACATCAAGTTCAACCCCGACAGCACAGTGAAGGCAGAAGACCACTTGGACAATTTCTACCTATAGCAGCAGACCCTTGAGGTACAATATGACGATGTAGCATGTAGATTGTTCCCATGTACCTTGGACGGTCTTGCAGCTACATGGTATCACAGCCTTCCACCAAACTCTATACAGAACTGGGGTGAATTCAAATGCATGTTACTTGAAAAGTTTTCTAATGAAAAGACCTCAGCTATGCTACTCAAAGAATTGGGAAGCCTCAAGATGGAGGGAAAAGAGAAAGTGAAATATTTCAATAAAAGTTTTACACACATATTGAACAAGTTTGCAGTGGACACTAAACCTCATTACTCCATCACTATTTATTACTACACGTTTGCACTACTGCCGCGCATTATGTAGTTCTTCAAGCAAGCTGTGAAACCAACACTCTTAGAAAACTGCAAAGAGGCTATTGCTGTTGAGAAAGACCTGCGTCCAATTGGAGTCATTAACGAAGATGAATCAAAAAAGGACTCCAAGGACATGAGCAGGAAGTCCCAAGCAAGGGCAAGCAAGGGTAGAGACAAGGAAGCAACTTTTATTGAGATCCTCACTCGCCTTGTCAAGAACTTGATACGTAAGTATCCAAGCTCAAACAATAGAAAGAAGATAGATTTGCAAACATCCAACCACCCAAATAGAGACAGGAAAGAAGCTCATAAAGAAACAATCGGTTCACTCCAAAAACTGCACAGAAATCTATGTTCTAGGTCAAACAATGTGTAGATCCTAAGTTCTGTTCTTTCCATGAAGAACATCACCCCGAGAACTCTTGTTCTTACTAGAAGCGAGTCGCAAGATCTTTCTTTAGTCATACACTCAATGCAGAAAGCAATATGAGCATCCAGAAGACATTGATGATGACGAAGAGGTGGCACCTAATGAGCCATCAAGATCTGGGCATGTGGTGAACACATATCAGTGCTTGCGAATGATGTCAAAGACGAATACCGAGAAGCATCCCCAAAAGAAAACTAACTGTTACAATCTTAGGAGTAAAGGGGATCCCCCCACACTTGGGGAAACACAAGAGAAGCTAAGACCACTGATGAGGAAGGTTGATCCAAACCAGCCGCCCCAAAGCAGAAAACACAAAACAAGTCTGGGAAGATAGCAACAGACAAGAGTACATCCATGAGTAGCAAACTATAAAACACTCTGCTAGACAACACGAAAATCCATTCTACCCCATAAACCTTGGTAAGTCTACCACCTCTAGACTACAACATTGTTGATGACATGAAGAAAAACCGAGCGAGAATCATTTTGTTTGAGTTAGCTAAGATCTAGAGTTAGCGAGATATCCTACTGCACGCATTGGGATAGACAATAATGGACAATGCAACCTCTACCAAGAAGGGAGAAAGCACACCTCCCGGATCACTTTCCATTATACTCAATACACTCCAGATGGAAGAAGTAAGCTCAGGTTGCCCTCCATTCCTTCTATCTTTTGAAATTTTTAACTACAATATTCACAAATTCTTGGTTGATTTCGGCGCAATAGCCAACGTCATGACACTCTGCATCATGAAGAAGATCAATGCACAATGGAGCGAGACATCTGCACGAATCATCCAAATTGATCAAACATTGGTACCAAACATTGGTGAACTATGAGACATGATCATCCGATTATCTCATGACACTCGAGTCCACCAATGCATTAACATTGTGGTTGTGGACATACTAGAAGCATATGGTCTACTACTCAGCAGAGACTAGTCTAGCAAGCTAGATGGATATTTTGTTATAGACTGGTCTCACATGTGGCTTCCGTACAAGGTCAAGTCCAACCAAATTTGGTGGTTTTCTGAGAGGTACATGAAGCATAATGTCACTCCCCTTAATGGGGAGAATGAACTGTTGACCTTCACAGATCTCATGTTTGGAAATTGCCTACTTGAAACGACATTTGGGTGTTATCTTGCACGATGAACTCCAACCCCATCAGACACGCAGTTGGGACTCCTTCCTTTCCCAATTGATGGTAATGAAACTTGTACAATACATTGTACCAATAGTAGCAGTAGTAGTAGCAATAGTGGTAGTAGTAGTACTAGCACATCAAGTGGTTCGTGTATGGAAAAGTTGTGGACCATGTACTTTGACGGATCAAAGACACAGGATGGCTCAAAAGCTGGGTGTGTCTTGATCAACCCTTACAACATGAAGCATTTGATTTCAAGTTGCTTGGAGTTTGAGTGCATGAACAACGTTGCTAAGTATGAAGCACTCATGTTAGGCTTGTAGAAATCCATCAGCCTCAATGTGGTCGCACTCAAAGTGTAGGCGATTCATAGATAGTGGTACGACAGGTACGTAACACTATTCACTGTTTGTCACCGCATCTCAAAAGTTACCAGCAAGAGTATGGTGACTAATCACAAAATTGCAAGAATTTAACATCATTGTTGTAACACGTATGCGTAATGCAGTTGCCAATGCTCTGGAAAATGTAGCTTCAAGAATGTCACCAATTAGGGATAGATTCACTATTGAAATTTGGTACAAACCATCTATCCCAGACAACATAACTAACCTATGCATGTTTAATGATTATCAACAGATACTGCATTTCATGGCCAACGCCAACGTCTTCAAATATGTAGCTATAGATGATGACAAGCATGAGCACTCTCTGCAAGCAGAAGCTGGTAATAGTAAAGGCCACCTTATAATGAAAGGTGTGGCAACATTGGAAAAGCTTTATGACTTGTAAGAACGTTTCCAGGGGCTGATGAACAACAAGACCCACAGTTCCACCATGAGGCATGAATTGATCAACCTAGGAACATAGAAAGATTCAAAGTTCGTCAATCTTGGTACATGTTGCACACATAATGAGTGGAAAGTCTTTGTCCATTTGTTAAAATAGTACCGAGATGTGTTCACGTGGACGTATGATGATCTGAAAACTTATGACACGCAGATCATCCAACATATCATCCCGATCAAAGAAGGGGTCAAGCCATATCAACAGAAGTTGAGGAAAGTACATCCATCGCTTGAACCCATCAAACAAAAAGAGCTTACTAAGCTGTTGGATGCACATATCATATGCAAAGTTCATCATTCCACATGGGTTTCAAATATTGTTAATGTATGTAAGAAGTTTGGGGAAATCTGCTTGTGTGTCGATTTCGGGAACATAAACTGCACCTCGGACAAAGACAACTACCCCATGCCATCTATGAAGCACATTTTGCAAACAATATATGGGCACATATGTTTTCTCTTCTTGATGGTTTCTCAGGATACAATTAGTTTCTGATACAATCAGTTTCTGGTAACAGAACCTAATAGACTCAAAACTACATTCCGTACCAATGTAGGTTTTAACCTCGTACATAAATTACCTGCATACAAATTCTAAATCACAGGAAAAGTAAACATGAGAGAGCATAACACATAAAACACATATACACAAATATTTCCCACTGGATCCCAAAACCAGGACTACCAGCTTGATTTTTCATTATGTTCCTTTCAAAGTTACAATACATATTTCTAAATGCCGAAGCATCCAATACCATGGACTGAAAAACGATCGCATCCAAAACCATGGACCGAAAACCATAGATAGGTTTGCCCAACCTAATATAGGGTCCAATTTTTTTTTTCCTGGGGCACTGCCCCGAACCCCGTAGAGGGGGGCTACCCGCCCCCCTCAAACCCCCCGTACAGGGGGGCCTGCTGCCCCCCTGTGACCCCCTCACTGCGCAATCGGCGCAATGAAGGGAGGGCTCCGCCCACCCTCTAACCCCCCAGTTCACTATGTAGGTTAGTCGTGGAAAGAATATAACACAACCCAACAATCTCCCACTTGTTGTTTTCTTTCCACAGGGGACCACAGGAGAGCTTAGTCATTTTTCCAACCCTGAAACACCCATTGTTTCTCTACACCAAGGGAACTTCTCAAAGCTCACATATTTTTTCAATGCATGTAGTATTCTTCAAAGTGTCCACCTTTACCAGCAACACCTTTTTGTCTTCTATCATATCCCTCACAAAGTGATACTAAACATCAATGTGATTTGTCTTTGAATGATAAGCAGGGTTCTTTTCCAAGAAAATTACACTTTGGCTGTCACAATCTATCCTTATAGCTCCATGTACTAACCCCATACTTGAACACAATCTTTGCAACCAAACTGCTTCGTTGCTTGCATGAGTGGCTACAATGTATTCTGCGTCTGTAGTTGATAGTGCCACTACACATTGTTTCTTACTCATCCAACTGACTGCACCTCCAAATAGGTTAAACACATACCGACTTGTAGATCTTCTCTGATCTAGATCTCCAGCCTAGTCTGCATCAACAAAGCCATGAATATCCAACACTTTGTCCAA
>APFE031370853.1:71075-119510 GCA_000404065.3 Pinus taeda
GGGAAATTGTTATAGACATATTTGGGCACTGCAACCCCAATCACATATGTCCATAAACCAAGGGCTTCTGAGTCCCTAAAAGTGTTTTTTCATACCCTAAAGGAACAAGGTCAGCTGACTACATCATCTCCCAGAAGTTCTCAACATAAAACTACTTAGAACTGGTCAAAGCTGGACCATACAGACTGCTTAGTGCAGAGGGTGTGATGCATCTCACCTACTCAGTGCAAAAAGTGTGATGCATACTGAAAAGCCCTTCTGTAGGGTGTGATGGGAGAGAGTAGACAAATGGCAGAGATAGTTTGTAAGGTGGATGATCATGGAATCTTCCAAAAACTTCTCCTGTGACACTTGCCTCTTTGAATTCACCCAGGGATGAGTAAGAGATCATCAATCTCCAAGTGGAATCAAGAACTATCAGAGAGAAGACACTAATCAAAATTCCCAAAATCTAACTCACCCCCCTACAATCATCTATATATGGATCCATCATCCCAGAGGTTCAGGGGCTGGAATATTGTATCTTGCAAGGAAGTGTTGTTGGTTTCCTGGTGGAATATCATAGTGTTGGGTGATCTAAGCTTTTCATGAGGTGAAGAAGGGCTTTCATGCTGGGAGGATGACGCTGGGTTAGTTCAATGGGTTGTAATCCTCTCTTCTAATATCTATATCAATAAAGCTATTCAAGTTTTCCTCCACATTCTTGTATGTTTGCTAATATATGCATTTGTGTGGTCAATATATATCTGGTCCTATATTGTTTATGATTGTAGATCTCTGCACTTTGAAGGTATTATGCTGCTTTGACTTTACAGGTACTTTTTGAAGTGGAGTGGTCAAGAGAGGATCATCAAAGATCCATCAAAGAGGAGAAGGAACAAGCAGAGAACCAAGCGAAAGATTGAGGTTGTTATTCTTTTCTCCTCTCCTATCTACTTCTCGTAAAGGAAAACGAAAGTAATTTTAATCTATTTTTTTCTAAGATAGCTACCCGTCTTAGTGGGACTACCAGCTCTGCACAGACACTAGATTTCCCGATAACAACACCATCAACATTTTTGGCACTAGAAGGAGTGAAACCAGTTTTATATGGCTGAACATCCTCTCACACTCATTCATCAACCATTTGGTCAAGGTAGTAACTCGCACTCCCTCTCACCTACAGGTGACTCTTCAGTTGGTTACTCATTGCCCAAGATTGAATAGGAGATTTTGTATCAATACCTTTGCTCTATCCATCCCATCACTCTCCAGTTTGTGAAAGTAGTTGGACTAATCCCAGGCATACAAAGTCTTGCATACACATCAAGGAAGTCAAAAGCCACTCCCATAGGAGTTGTTGTATCATTAGTGGAAGAAGTAGTCCTTGCCACACTTAAAGATCTAGAAGAATCTATTGAAGATGGAGAGGAACCTTCAGTATTTCGGCAAGGTGAATAAGACACTCTTGTGGTATTGGGATTGAACTCTAGTACAGGAGGTGGAGGGAAAGGTAGTGGAGGAATAAGAGGTAGAGACGAACCAATAAACTCAGAGCTCGAACCATTGGATTCTGAAAGAGAGGAAGAGGAAGAAGAAGAAGAAGAAGAAATGGTTGAACGAAATGTTGAATGGATGACTCAGGGACCATTGGCTCTCCCAACTATTCTACGCAATATGCAAAAGTAAGCGGAGAGAATGAACATCAAGTTGAACCCTGATAGCATGGTGAAGGCAGAAGAACACTTGGACAACTTCTACCTACAACTACAAGCCCTTGAGGTATGGTATGATGACGTAGCATATAGATTGTTCCCATGTGCCTTGGACGTTGTGACCCTGCATGGTATCACAACCTTCCACCAAACTTGATACGGAACTAGGGTGCATTCAAATGCATGTTCCTTAAAAAGTTTGCTAATGACAAGACCCCAACCATGCTACTCAAAGAATTGGGAAGCCTCAAGATGGAGGGAAAAGAGAAAGTGTAAGGTTTTAATAAGATATTTACACACATATTGAAGAAGTTTTCAGTGGACACTAAACCTCATGAATCCATCACTGCTGATTACTACATATCCGCATGACCAACTAGACTTGTGTAGTTCTTCAAGTGAGCCATGAAACCAACACTCTTAGAAAACTACGAAGAGGCTATTGTTGTTGAGAAAGACTAGCACACAATTGGAGTCATCAAGGAAGACAAATCAACAAAGGACTTCAAGGACTCGAGTAGGAAGTCCCAAGCAAAGGCAAGTGAGACCCTCACTCTCCTTGTCAAGAACTTGACTACAAACGTGCCCGAGCTCAAGAAACAGAAAATAGACACATTTACAAACATCCATCCACCCAGATAGAGATAGACAAGTAGCTCATCAAGAAGCAACTGGTTCGCTCCAAAAATTGCGTAGAAACCTATGTTCCAGGTTGAACAGTTGTCCCTTCAACCCAATATGCCAAAGGTCATGCTGCCCCTATCTTGTATTTCTTGACCTCTTCTACAAAATTGTATCTTTTGTTAAATCTGCTTGAGTGTCTGGTGCCAAATCCTGCATAGAAGGTAGGTCCTGTTCCTCTTCCTAATCTAGCATGGAAGGCTCATAGCGTTTCAAATTCTCTACATTCACAATTGAGTAAATGCACATATATGGTAGTAAACTGAGTCAATAGACATTAACACCCACCTTTTTTAATATCTAAAAGGGACCATACCTTAGAGCCTTTATTTTCTTACTAGGCCCATGCAACCTCTCCTTGTTCAACTGTAGCCATACTTTGTCTCCCACATTGAATTGTTTATTCTTTTTGTGTTGATCACGCCTAGCCTTATACTTATTCTATGACCTCTGCATTGTTTCTTGTACCTGTAAATGGATATGCCTGATCTCCTCTATAAAAGTTTTAGCCCTCACAAAATCTCTTGTAAGATCTTACCTCACTCCTCTTTGCTGCCCATATGCAATATCCAAAGGTTAAGGTGGAAAATATCCAAAACAAGTCTCAAATGGGGACTTTATTGTAGAAGTGTGTATTTCTCTATTATAAGAATGTTGTATATATACCAGATTTTCATCCCAGGTCTTCGAATGCTTTTGGTTGTATCTCCTCAGAAAGCGCATCAAAGTCCTATTGAAACTTTTATCTGCCCATCTTTTTGTGGATGGAATGTTGTAGATCTCTTCAACATTGTGTCCAACTTCTCCCATAATGTAGTCTAGAATGCACTAAGAAATCTTCTGTCCCTATTTGAAGTGATGCTCCTTAGTATCCCAGAGTGCACCTAGACTTGTCCAAAGAACAAGTTGGTTGCTTCTTGTCTGCTGATGGTAGTTTTAGAGGGCATCAGAACACACATCTTTCTGAACCTATCAACTACCATGAACAAGTAGTGATGTCCCTTCCTAGTTTTCGGTAAACCTTCCACAAAATCCAAGGAAATGTTTTCCCAAGGACGAGTAGGTATAGGTAAGGGATGATATAGACCCCATTTCATGTTGCTAGGTTTGATGGTACAACAAAGAATGCATCCTTTTATGAACCTAGCTACCTTCTCTTGCATCTTGGGCCAATACACATAACTTTGCAAGTTAGCCATGGTATTCCCTACACCGAAGCACCCTCTAAACTTGGAGGTTTGGGCCTCTCTAATCAACTGCAAATGCTCACCTTTAGGAAAAAATAGCTTATCCATCCTGTAGAGTAACCCATATTTGAGATGGTAGTAAACGGTGTTGTCACCATTGTGCACATGACTCTGACTCTACATCTGTTGATACACCTTGAAGCCCTCATCTTCTGAATATGCCTCTTTGTATGCATCATGGGTGAATAGCTCCATGGCCATATGATTCCCCAAATCTATACCATCTGATGTGGGTGGCATTGAAATAATATCAAACAACTTGTTTGTGATTCCCTTCTTATACTTCATCACCAAATGAAAATGTTGTAAAAATCCCATCAACTTGTAATGCCTAGTTTGCGGTAGCTTACTTTGGGCCTAAAAGTACTGTAACATTGGTGATCTGTGCGGATTATTGTCTCCTTTCCCATCAGATAGTTCTTCAACTTCTTCACATCTTGCACCATGGCATAAATCTCTTATCTTAAGTAGGGTAGTTAAGAACTGCCCCATGAAATACTTTAGAATGGTAGCAAACATGCCTTCCTCCTTGCATTAAGACAACTCCCATAGCATGCCCACTTGCATCTGTATCCACTTCAAAGGGTCGCTACAAGTTTGGTAATTCTAGAACTGATGCTTGAGTGATCTTCTTATTTAGCTCCTCAAAAGCCTTCTGTTGACCTTTTCCCCACTAGAAACTCTTTCCACTTGTTGTTATGGCGTGAAGTGATGCTACTATTGGGACGAGGTCCCTTGGGTCAAATTTTGTAAAGTTTCATTAAATATTGTAAAGTCTCCACATTTTTGGGAGTGAAGCATGAGTAGCGTAGGTCGATAGGAGTCAATGGGGCTTTAGGAAGGTCAAAGCCCCTTAGTTTGTTAAGAGTTAAGACTCGCCCATGGTTCGCAGACCATGGTATCATAATAAAGAATAATATAAAATGAAGTCATAGAAGAGTCATAGAAAGAAAGGATAAATGAATAGTACATGATTTGAGTATATTTTTGTCTATTCTGTACTTGGGCGAAGGGGAAGGCTCCTGCAGTTGTGTGCTCTGAGACCTTGGTATGTCCGTTGATGAGTGCGTGGGCCCTTGTAGTTGTGTGCACAGGGTTGGAAAGAAATGTAATTAAAGATCTAAAGCATAATAAAGGCTTGTTTTGAAGAACTATCTTTGTATCTATGTATCATTGTTTTATCTTTGAGATTATGGTATTTTTGATCTATTTCATGCAATTAATCAAGAAAAATGCTTATTATATTCGTGAAGACATAGATCTATTTATTTATATGATGTTATGCATGTTTAGCTCAATTGGAGAAGGGCATAAATATGCTAACTATTAATTGTTGAAATTTCCAGGTTTTAAGGGTTAGGGTTTGCGAAGGTCAAGATAAAGCCCTAAGTTTGGCAAAAACACGTCACATACTCCTCTGGATGCAGAAACCTGGTTCTAGCATCCCCTAATATTGCCTCGGGTGAGACCGCAAAATGCACTACATAGGTTTTTGCTGAAAGGGTCGATAGTGTAAGGTTTTGTTGGTTAGCACAACTAATTCTAAACTTGGGTCCAAGCCCCCTCAAGCCAACAAATGGTTCTTTTGTTGGGACAGGGATCTATCTAAGGATGTGTGATGTGGCATAAGAGGATACCGATTAAGAAGGAGATTGAAAAATGGATAGATCAGAGGCTACACAAGTTTGCAACTTGTTGATGCCTCGGAAATTACTACAACAACATCGGGGAAAACCACCCAGTCCAGACCTTAAAGGCAACTCCTTTTCCATTTGGTGTGGTGGCTCCGACTGGAAATAATGGGACCAGTTTCCCAATAATTTGAATATGGGATGGATAAGTGGTGGATTTCTAATATCTAATGATAATGGATGATGATTTAATCTAAAAAGTAAAATTATAAACTACTAATCTATCCTGGGGAATTTCTACTTGAGTGTAACTTTTGATGATCTTTATCCACAAACAGGCATATAGATGACTGTATTAATAGATAAAGACATTTATTCATATGATAATTACTTTGTTCAAGTAGTTGAACAAATTAATGATTAAAACATTATTACACTATTCTTCATATATCATTGACATAAATATGATTGAAAGAATAACATTCCTTAAACATTCAATAGTGATAAGTATAAGGACTTCTGTTAAAACACACACACACACACACACACACACACATATATCCAATGATAGCAAGATTAAATAAATGCTGATTCACATTAAAGAATGAAGCATGAGCATAGATAATAGTACCATATGTTATTTAGATTACTCCCAATATCAATCACATTCAAATTCCTTCTTCTAACTTAGAAACATTTCCACAATAAAGCAATAGTGCACATATCATCAACGCTTTTTTCATTAAAATTTAGAATACTGGCCTAGTCTTCATAAAAAATATATCAGAAGGATAATAGTGTAACTTACTGATTTGAGTTTATACAAAAATTGAGGACCCTTTCCAAATGCATGAAAGGGTCTATAAATACTATCTAAGCTAACTAATTATGAAATAAAAATGCTACTAGGTGGTATAACTAGATCATGAAAATATCCTCAAAATAGGCTTGTTTGCAGTCGGCAGCATAATTCACTGTTTTGGATGATCTTCCTTTGGCTCGAGCTGGCAAATAGAAAGCATTGGTTGCAATTCTGGAGGGTGACTCAAACGAGAATGCAGTTGGGCTGAATATGTGCATCGTGAATTTTGGGAATCATGTAACCGATTGCATCAGTTAAACATTTGAGCGCTACCCTTTGACTGTATGGCTTAACTAGGAAGAACTAAAAGGTATCCCAAGTTAAAATTTGGATGCCGACGATTAATCTCCCATTCTTCTCCAATTCTTGATTGCATGTTTGTTCCAATGCTTTGGCTGACGGTAATTTACCTGGAGTGCACTATGAAATCAAGTTAGACAGATGGAGAGTATCATTGATTAACTTAATTAAATTACTGGTTGATAATATGCATCTTGAGGTTTCTCTTTCTGCTTTCATCAATTGTGACTTCCATTCTAGGAAAAGGATTTCTTTATGTGACTCTAGAATTTTAGGCAGATTCAGGGCTTGCCCTTCACTGGTTTCTTGCCAAGCAAGAAAGTTGGTTAAAGTCTCATTGGCTTGTTCCAAATCCTACCTAGCTTCGACTGATTTCTCAATTATTGATGAAGTAATCTCACAGAGGGGCTCAACCAGGGAAATATTATGACATAACAATTTTAGCTGTGTAATCAATGCTTTATTGGTCTGGAGAGCTTTGGACTTGAAATCTGTTGGTTGAGGAAGAATTTTGAATTTTTCTACCTGTTGTGATAGTTGAGTGATTTTCTCATCTTTTGTCTTACTCATTTGTTCATTCATTGTCTTTAGCTTGGTTAATGTTGCGGATAATTCTTTTTGTTTCTGCACTGCGCTCTAATCTATCCTCTACTTCTCTTTGATCAATTTTTCATTTAATTGGTTATTTATCTGCTATTGTTTTGCTAGCTGCTGTACTAACCGTTCTATTCTTTGTTGTCTCTCAGATACCTGTGACTGTAAGGAAACAATTGTTTGGTCCTTTTCCTTGAGTGAATTGCTTACTTCCGATGCTTTATCCATAGTGGCTGCCGAGTAAGCTCCGACATACTGAGAAATTTTTGTGAGGTCTTCAAAAGGATTGAATTCTTCTTTCCATACCACATTAGCCATCTCTATTTGTACAGGTAAAAGGGAAGATTGATCAAGTCTTATCCTTTTCCTTTGTCTTTTTACTACAGCCCTATGTTTGGGACTGTAAAATACATCTAATGGTGGTATGTCTTCTATCTGCAAAACAATTTGATCGGATGGATCCTTAGGAATTATTTCTACACCTTCGCTAGTGGGTAGGCTGCTGGTTCCTTCAATTGGAACTGTAGTTGTCGCTGTCTCTTGACCGACTGTTACTTTAGGTGTGCTGAAACCTTGTGAACCTTCAGGATTTCTTATAATGGAATTGAATTGTTGCCATTCTTTAAGGAGCTTGGGATCAATCTGAGTATCTATATTGATGTGTTCACTTCCCTTGTCTTGTTCTTTTTCCTGCTCTGGTTCTTTATTTTTCGGGAATCTTCTCTATAGCAAGAGGTTTATCAATAATTTGTTGTTCACGCTCACTTGACTGGGTTGTTGGGGTAGTAGCTAATAAGTCCAGAGGTAGAGTTTGCAACCTCTGTTCTATGAGCCTATTAAATTCTACCAGCTCTTCATCTTTATATCTCATTTTGGCCAATGTTTTTAACTAGAATAATGATTCTGCTGAAGAAAACAGGTCATCAAATTCATCTTTTTCATGTTCAAACTTTGTAAGTTTGGCTTGTTCAAGAACAGTATAGGCAACTTTCCTTGGATCGAATTACCTGTTAGGAATGGTTGCAAGATTGAGCATGTTTATTTTTTCTGCCTCCTTTTTCGCATGCTTGTAATCATGTAGAGTGTAAACACTACATCTCAAAGGAAATGTAGGCCAAACCTACCTTTTAGAATTCCTAAGAGTTTTGGATGTTCCTGCTGTTGTTATTTGGTAGGCCAATTCTCGAGCTAACAGCTTATCAGGTACATACAGAGGAAGGACATGGGGTTTTGCAAGACTACCAAAAACCCTTATATATGTGAACTTGTCCTCCCCGAATCAATTCCATACAGCAGTCAAGTCAATCTCTGCTTCCTCGGAAATCTTTGGGTAGGCTTATAAAAAATGGTAATAGATAGGTAACATGAAACCATTACAGATTTAGTACAAGTGGTCTTTATAGTGCGCCTTCCATAAAATTTGATGATAAATGTGGATTGGCTTAGGGTCTCGTGAAATCCATCTCCACCCGAGTACATGATATTCAGAATTAAAGAAAAGAGTGTTCATAATATAAGCACTGTAATAGAAAGGGGGGATAGTTCTGGTGGTTATGCGTGTATTTGATCTAAATTCAAGAATTGCAGTGGCTAATTTATCGGACAATATGTTTGCCCAATCCATCACTTCACTATTAACTGCCTCTTCCATTAAAGGAACCATTTCAATAGTGAACTTTACAGAATCATGCAATCCCCACATTCTACACATCATTGCCTCGGCATAATAGTAAGGAGAAGACAACGATGCTACAGAGTACTTACCTGATGATTCATGTTTGTGCTTTTCGGGATTCTATCTCCACTGCCTAATTGGGGCTGATTCAATCTCGTTCTTGTCTGCGAACTTTTCAAGAAAGGCTTTGTTGTATTTATTTCTAGGTTCGGGCAAGTGATACATCTTCCTTAAGTCATCAGGCTAAAATGAGCCAAAAATCCTTCCGTCAACTGTGCAAAATGTTCTGTTTAAAACAGGAATTTCTTCTACCGCCCATCTCACTACATTAGTGTATGGAAGAATTTTCTCACGTGCTGCTATCCTGTGCAAATATGAATAAGCTAAATCTTTAAGGGAAGCTTCCGATTTACTAGTTGAATCTGCAGTAGCTTCTCCTGATACTTCCTCAGGCTTCTCTGCTTCAATTAAATTGTAGATGCTTTTCCAACTTGTATTTCCAAGGCCGAGACATGTAGTGTTTGAGATTAAACCTTTTTTACTTGGTCCTGGATCATTGGTTGACTGCACTATTGCTGTAGGAGCCACTGCTGCTACGGATTTCTTAGATTTCTTTCCCATTTGTTTCAAATTCGTTATTTCGGTGGAGTTTTTCACAAGGAATGAAACCAACGTGATACAAAGAATAGCTAGTATAACCCAATATGAATAATGTCAATTGGCGTATAATAAAGGATTATGGTGAAACTGCCGCAGATAGAATCTAAAGGAAACTCTCACCATAACTGCTTCATTAATTGGCCATTTAACTTGTCAATCATGGAAAAGGAGTTCATGAATACCCATTATATCGTTTATATGATGAATGATCCATTCAAGCATGGCTTAGATTCTCTGATGGATAATCAGAGATAAATCGCAATCGATGATTGGTAACGTGAACGGAAAGGCTTTAATAATAGTCCAAAATATCTTCCGATTACCAAAAGGTGATACACTACATGCAAGCCTTTTAAATATGTTTAAAAACACGTGCCTTGATTTAATGCATCGCAATCGGGGATGGGTTCGGGTCATATTACTTATGCCATTGCAACATTGTCGATCGCCGGTGGCAATATGCCTTATCGCATCGGAGGATTTGAATGTGTCATAATTCATGTATTGGGTTGTTACGGCCGACTGTTGATGGCGATACACTTTATCGCATCAGAGAAATGAGGGAGGCATTTATTTATGCTATGTGTTTTGACTTTTCTTGATATCCGATAGTGATTTCCTTTTCGGATCGGAGTGAGTCAATGGGTCTTTTATATATGTTTTTCTTATTATTGCGATATGCGATCTTGCGATCACTTTATCACAATAACAAAGAACTTTTATAATTATTTAAAAGACCTACTTTATTTTAATTCAAAAGGTTTATTTTAAAATATATCATTTCCATTGGACCTTTTGATGAGGTTTTTCTAATGATGAGTTAATACTAATTTATTCACACATCTAAAAAGGGACCCATTTCATATTATGAGTTTTAAGTAAAAATTTTATGAAATGGGGGGGTTGTTGTACAGCACAACACAGCCCAAGAAAATGGGAATCTGCACTTGTCGAAAGAAGAGTGGTTGCATAGATACCAGTATACAAAGGAACATAAGGTTTTCTTCTACTCTTTTCCATGCAAATTATACAAATGGTTGGCTAAATTGCTAGATGGTCAACCAACCTGGAAGCTAGATAACCCTATTGTGTGGACTCCACATTTAGTAAATCACCTATAAGGACCAGGAAAAAGGTCATAAAGGCTGTCAATTATTGTATCGATAGTATTTTGGGAAAATTTATTACTGAATTCACGATTGATACGTCTGCCAGTTATAACAAAGCTGAATGCTAGTTTTTCAGAGGAATAAGAGGTAAGTATCTGAAGTCTCTGGAAACTTGGATTAAAAGGTTATTGTGCAAGAAACGGGTTATGACACTAAATTGATGTTTAGACAAGACTTGAAGGCAGCTACGCAAAGTGGGAAACAATTCAGAAAAGATCTAGATAAAATTTCTGGGTATAGTCCTCTCTTGGGGGTACCTGATAGCGAAGAAGAAAATAATAGTCCCAAGACACCTAGAGGTGTGCCACAGTCAGTAGATTAGGGCACTGTGGTGTTATCGGGAAATATAGTGTCTATGCAGAGTTGCTAGTCCCACTAAGACGAGTAGTTATCTTAAAAACAAACAGATTAAAGTTACTTTCGCTTTCCTTTATGAGAAGTAGATAGGAGAGGAGCAAAGAATACGAACCTTGATCTTTCGCTTGGCTCTCCATTTGTTCCTTCTCCTCTTTGACAGATGTTTTCCACTCTTCCCTTGACCACTCCACTTCAAAGAGTACCTGTAAAGTCAAAGCAGCATAATACCTTCAAAGTGTAGAGATCTACGTTCATAAAAAATATAGGACTAGATATATATTGACCACATACATGCATATATCAGCTAACATACAAGAATGTGGAGGAAAACTCGAATAGCTTTATTGATATAGAGGTTAGAAGAGAGGATTACAACCCATTGATTTGGCCCAGCGTCATGCTCCCAGCATGAAAGCCCTTCTTCACCTCATGAAAAGCTTAGATCAACCAACGCTAAGATATTGCACCAGGAAACCAACAACACTTCCTTACAAGATACAAGATTCTAGCCTCTGGATCTCTGGGATGAGGGATCCATATATAGATGATTGCAGGGGGTGAGTCAGCTTCTAGGATTTTGGTTAGTGTCCTCTCTTTGATAGTTCTTGATTCCACTTGGAGATTGATGATCTCTTACTCATCCCTGGGTGAATTCAGAGAGGCAAGTGTCACAGGAGAAGTTTCTGGAAGATTCCATGATCATCCACCTTGCAAACTGTCTCTACCATTTGTCTACTCTTGCCCATCACTCCCTATAGAAGGGCTTTCCAGTATGCATCACACTTTTTACACTAAGCAGGTGAGATGCATTGCACCCTCTGCACTGGGCAGTCTGTATGGTCCAGTTTTGACTAGTTCTGAGCAGTTTTCTGTGGAGAACTTTTGGGAGATGATGTAATCAGCTGACCTTGTTCCTTTAGGGCATGAAACAACACTCTTAGGGACTCAGAAGACCTTGGTTTTTGGACATATGTGATTGGGGTTGCAGTGCCCAAATATGTCTATAACAGTTGCCCCTTAAAGCATGAGGTTGTAGATCTTTGATGTCGGGTGAAATGCTTTATCATGAGGATCCGAGGTTATTTCGAACTGGAAGGCGACCTGTAATAAGAAACAATACAATACATTATCTTCATAACATTTTCATGATCTAGCTAAGGCAGGAATTCCCATGCTCAGCTTTATAAATTCATTTTCATGTACATTGGACAAACAACTGTCTATGTGGCAGACTGATGATTATGGTAGAGCCATCATCATTTAATTTGAATGATCATCTGTGCAACAATGATGTAAATTTGATGTCTCTCCTGAATATATCACGGCCCGGATGGATGAAACTAGATCCAGGGTCTTCAAACTCATCTAATCTTCGTCCGAAGCACAAGTCGATCCACGTGAAAATGTTCTGGAGTCGAACATGGAAAGACATCGCCTGATTACCAGCCAATGATGTAAGTTGTTTACAGGTGCGAGAGGAATCATCGATAATGATGATGACCCTCAAGGTACTATAGTACAATTCACGTGGTGTGAAAAAGGGACTTGGCGTCGAACACCACGCAAAATATTTCAGTTGAAGGCTATTGATGTAAGCCTATCATCGGGAGTGAGAAACTTGCCATTGAGGCATGCAAGCTTCAAAGTACTAAAATGGTTGTTCCTAGGTTGACTTCTTGGATAATGAGCTGTCGTTGACAAGAAGTAACCTGTCGTAGGAGGGCCTTAATGAATCCCACATCTACGACATGGAACGGAGCAAATGATTTTGGAGGTGAAAATGATCTGACGATATAGGGTTCAGGGTGGCGATCATGAAAGGATGGAGCATGAAGGTATTGTAGCAGATGAGACACAACATGGGTTGGTGAATTCTCTGATTGAATTCTCTTGAACATATCGGCGACACTGAAATGGATTGGTAGCATTAACCCCAAATATGGATGGTACGGTGGACCAATGGTAATATGATTGGTGAACAGAATAACCCAACCAGACTCAATCATGGTGATGGAGTGAAAGTGTCATGTTCAAGAGCGACTCGCTACCAATAAATTTTCTTCAAGTTTTCTTCCCAATTTTCCCCAGTCATTGCTGACCAGTACCTCTTTATTTTTGTCAAGCTTGAGGAGGATAACATATGCTTGTTCTATAACTTTCCCTTCGGGCAAACCCGTCGCTATGTTTTAACGAGCTTAGTGATAGTGAAACTCGTTCTTATTTGCATGGACAAGTTTGTCGCTATTGGTTTTAACGAGTTTAATGACAAAGACAACTTGGTCGTTTTTCAATTTTAGAGAGTCTGAAAAGGGATGAAAAGAAATCTCTGGCAATCCTTTTTCGTCATATAATCCCTTAATTCCGAAAAAGTATAAAATAATATGAAAGGGATGAATTTTCGATAGTTTTAACGAGCCGAACAAGACAAGCGCTTGATATTTTTGTGCAATAATCCCTCAGTTCCAAAATATTAAAATCTAGAGGAGGGATAACACTCTAGGTAGCTTTAACGAGCTGGAGAGGCCAACTGCTCGACAATCTTTTCATATTTTACGAGTCAGGTGAAAAGAGCTTAAAGGAGACTCGTCTTTGAGGAATGAGTGATATATTCGGGTAGCTGCTAATTCCAGGTAAGGTTTGGAATTTTCCAATCACTGTAGTGTCACAAGGATGGCTAACTGAATCACTCTTCGCAATTGTTCCTGAAAAGGGTAAACAATCAAATGGAAGCATATGATCAGCTAAAGCGGAGTGGAGGTGATGGTAGGAACACGACCAAGGCTCAAAAGCTGATGATAATGCATTCTCAATGGTTATTTACCGGAGGTTGGTTCATTTTTTAGTGAGATTAAACTCTAGGGGAACATTTGCTCATTGCTTAGGTTTAATTTTTAACGAGCTTGAACTTCACATAAAAACTGCTCGTGCCAGTCGTATAATAATGATGTCTCACCGATAGGTTCAATTTTTAAGGAGCTTGCACCTTTCAAAACTTTTCTCCACTCCTTCTTGCATGCAAGCTAGGAACAACCAACTACTGTCCTAGGGGTTAGTTAAATACTGAGGTTAGGTAGGAAAACTTTTTACTTCACTTTGCTGGCGCCATACGGCCCCTGTGAAGGCGAACAGTCCTTTCGACCACTCACCTAACTTAAGTAGTTGAAGCTAGTAGAACTATAGAGTTAGTGTTACGTTGGTCACTTTTCACTTGCGTGCAAAAATGGTTTGCATGCCCTTGGCTATAGCAAAGTAGAGTTTCCAGGTTACCCTTCAATTTGCAGACAAAACATTTGTTTTGTCAGGAAAGGCCTACCTTTTCCAGGTTACCCTTCAATTTGCAGGCAAAACACTTGTTCTATTGGGAAAGGCCTACCTTCTAAAGGAGGTATCCTATTCTAGTCCAACCCCATTTTCCTTAATGGATGGGCGTGTCAGACCAGTCATATTCCTACGCGGAAACTTCCGTTATACCTGAAGTTTTCCTGCCGAAGCAGACCAGGGTGCATGCCCCCTGGGTTTCAATTATGTCCACTCAATTACTCATGCTCTTTAGGGGGACGAACTGGAGATTGATGAGAAATTCCTTGCGTGAAAAGACCAATTAGGGATGGCATTTGACTATTAGCTATGTGTGAGATGGGGAATGAAAGCATGTCTACGAGCTAGACCATTCGGCCTTCATACGGGAAATACATTACTCGGAAGAGTGAGGAGACGATGGCTGCTATGCTATAAATATAGTCGCGCCCAAGGAGTAGATTTTAATCTAAGGGTCCTTGGACTACCATTACATTCAGATACACTGTTTTCCCTCTCAAAGTTATAGGCAAACTCAGAAGGATCCCTAACGGTTGACTGGTTCCTTTATCGAAGCCTGTTAGATTTCGCATCTCAGGTAGAAGCGATGGCAAACCAAGCGCTTTCCAAGCAGTTGAGGAAAGGATACTCAAAAAAGCCCCTTCATCTATGATGGTACCGACCATGACCATTCTGTAAGATTGTATAATGATTCAGAATGGTACATTAGACGGTAAACAGGGTCTGCCTAGTAGATTCCAATCGAAGGAAACGACTAGGTTGCTTGGAGGTGGGACCGAATAAACGACCAGATATGACCTTGAAAAAATTCCTTCCTGTGGTAAAGGAATAGGTATATTTCCCCCATGTTCATCGGAGTTTGTGTTTATGAAAATAATTTGAACAGTGTCGTTCTCATTCTCTTCGGTGACTGTATCATCTAAAGACGGACCTTTCAGAGACAAGACTGGGTCGACTGCCACCTCAACCTTTTGACTTTCATTTGGTGTGGACTCAGAGGGTTTATCTTCAATGATAGATGCTTCGACCGACCACAAAGGCGTGTCAGTCAGGTTTTCAACTAGAGATGGACTTGGAAAGAGTTTCTTGTACCCAGGAGGAAGCTGTAGCAGTGAAGTAGGACGATTATCCAAGACTCTTTTAGCTTCATCCAAGAAGGGACAATGGTGGACGACATGATTGCCTTCACACAGTCTACAAGGAAATTTACATTTTCCTTTTTGTCCAGAGACTTCGTTTTTGCTAGTTGACGGTGTACTCTCAACATGATCATCAGAGGTTGACAACACTGAATTATGTAAACGAGGAGACCAGTCCCTTAAGATCCGAGGGATGCAAGGACAATCTCAATGATAGTGGTCCCCTTTGAAAAGGACACATGGAGATTTCGGTTTGGATGGTGCAGTGTGTGGATTTTCGCTAGATGATGCATGGTTTCCCCTTTTCACCTTTGGTTCCTTCTTCTTCTTTTCTTTCTCCTTCTTCCCTTTCTTCTTCTTCTAAGTTGCTTGTTCCTTAGCTTCACCAGCTTTACCAAGCAAAGAGGGAGGAGGGGAGGAAGAAACAAGTGAAGCAGAAGGTTGGGGGTAACTCTAGTATCATCTAGTTACTGATTTTATTATTTAGGAACCGCGGTGGTTTGAATAACAGAGGTCGAGAAGATCCATCTAGGCAAGCCAATTGTCACTCCTGGGAGGGACAATGTGGCCATATGAGGTGCACCAACATCTCCCCAAGAGGAGAAAGGACTAGGATTTCCCCCAAGGGGAAATCCTTGGTTGGTGGACTCCATTTTTCTCAACCTAAGACCAACGAGGGAACAATGATATTATTCCGATTAAAATAAATTTTAGACGCTTTGACACAACTTCATTTTCAATTTTTAAGTGTCGAGAAAAAGCAAAAGATGACTCTAGTCTCCTTCGATTTTTTTAATGAGCCTGAAGTGACAAGTGCTCAGATGGAACTTTTCCTTTAAGGAGTCTGGAAAGGAATGAAAGATACTACTCTGGAAATCTAGACAGAGGGATTACCAAACCAATCGCAAAACTGCAAAATACTTTTTACGGTACGGTAGTCAATCTTCCCAAATTCTCTGTTCAATGCATTGCGATCGATAGCGCGACAAACATGGCTTCCTAAGGATAAAGGATGTAGCCTATTGTGGTCTCCCAATATATACTCGATGGTACGTAGGAGCACAAGTCCGTACTGGCACTTTCCGTCTCAAAGAGGAGGAATCACCCAACCTACAATGAAAGTGATAGTTACCAGGTTTTACGATGCCGGAATACGTCTCTAGCCTAGACTTCTAAATGTTGTGCGTTAGGTTCCAAAGCGTTTTTATGTTCATTGAATTGATTTTACAGTTGATATTTTTTAAGAATTTTGCCTTTCAGGTTCACCGCATGATGTAGATATACAATTCCTAAAATGAAATCTAAGATGATAAACAATTGCTTTATCTTCTTTTTGCAATGAAAATCCTAGCTACTAAGGAAAGAGAAATGAGATTCTTTTCAACAAAGAGCAAAGAGCACACACTAGATGCATTGTCCTAAATCAACAAGCAGTCTAAATGCAAATGCATGTGCATGTATTTGTTTTCACTTTCTTAATTTGTGAATGAGAAAACGAATGCTAAGTACAAATTTGAATTGTTTCAAGTGATAGTACTAACGATTTTCTTTTCAAAAAACAAAAGGAAGATAATGACGACACTTTGCGATTTTGAATTGAAAATTTCTTTCGACACTTGAAAAACTACTAATTCAAATAAAATAGAAGAGTAACATGGTAGTCAACCATCAAGAACAATAGAATTCTTTTCTTTGACTGAAAACGACACTTGCGACACTTTCAAATCAAAATAAGACAGATTGATTACACTACTTCTTTGTAAAAGAGGGCTGTAAATGGCGAACAATACATAAAAACATTTACAGTTATTTGTACTATGGAGGCTGAGTCATGCAAAGGAAGGGAGTTTCTACAGAGGTATACTGATCACAGACAGCAAAAATCCTGAATAAAGATGAAGAGAGTGAACAAGAAACCAAAATCTGTAAGTAAAAGAGGTCTTGTCTGATCATCACACCTGTAACATAGGGAAAGTGCGATGCATCTCACTTACTGCACACGGGAGGTGCGATGCATCCAGATTCCCAAGAGGAGAAGGTGTGATGGTCCAGGGACGAGACTTCAACTTGGTTTCGGGTCACAATTTGTAGCTTAGTTCAGGGATTTAGGTCGAGCAAATGATAGTTAGTAAATGCAAATCACAGGAGCTGATCTAATGAGGCTACTTGAGCCACCACTAGGGCAATTATGATGTCTGCAAATCAATTGTTCAGTTTATAAACAAAACCCGGAGATAGACTAAAGTGGCATTGATCTACTTTGCACTTGCATAGCAAATGCAGTTCAAAGGCTAGCTGGCTTGACTTCAGGCTCCGTCTGTAAGTTTATAAAGTAAACAAATATAGACAAGCAAACAAACTAGTCTCTCCCCAGTGGAGTCACCATTTTGTTATCGGGAAATCTAGTGTCTATGCAGAGCTGGTAGTCCCACTAAGATGGGTAGCTATATTAGAGACAAACAGATTAAAGCTAATTTCACTTTCCTTTATGAGAAGTAGATAGGAGAGGAGCAAAGAATACCAACCTTGACCTTTCCCTTGGTTCTCCGCTTGTTCCTTCTCCTCTTTGATAGATGTTTGCTGCTCTTCCCTTGACCACTCCACTTCAAAGAGTACCTGTAAAGTCAAAGCAGAATAATGCCTTCAAAGTGCAGAGATCTACAATCATAAACAATATAGGACCAGATATATATTGACCACATACATGCATATATCAGCTAACATACAAGAATGTGGAGGAAAACTCGAATAACTTTATTTATATAGAGGTTAGAAGAGAGGATTACAACCCATTGATCTGGCCCAGCGTCATCCTCCCAGCATGAAAGCCCTTCTTCACCTCATGAAAAACTTAGATCACCCAACACTATGATATTGCACCAGGAAACCAACAACACTTCCTTACAAGATACAAGATTCCAGCCTCTAGATCTCTGGGACGAGGGATCCATATATAGATGATTGCAGGGGGGTGAGTCAGCTTCTGGGATTTTGATTAGTGTCCTCTCTTTGATAGTTCTTGATTCCACTTGGAGATTGATGATCTCTTACTCATCCCTAGGTGAATTTAGAGAGGCAAGTGTCATAGGAGAAGTTTCTGGAAGATTCCATGATCATGCACCTTGCAAACTGTCTCTGCCATTTGTCTACTCTCACCCATCACACCCTATAGAAGGGCTTTCCAATATGCATCGCACTTTTTATGCTGAGCAGGTGATATGCATCACACCATCTGCATTGGGCAGTCTGTATGGTTCAATTTTGACCAGTTATGAGCAGTTTTTTATGGATAACTTCTGGGAGATGATGTAATCAGCTGACCTTGTTCCTTTAGGGCATGAAACAAAAATTTTAGGGACTTAGAAGCCCTTGGTTTATGGACATATGTGATTGGGGTTGTAGTGCCCAAATATGTCTATAATGTGTGGGAATACCACATCCATCCACTCCACCTCCACCATCACCTACACCTCACACACCTATGCCTCCACCTCCACTATTCAGTATAACAACCACTATGAAGATGCCTATATTCAAGGGTCTGGAGATAGAAGAACCTGATCAATTTTGGTTTGTCACTTATGCTGGATGGAAGTCATAGCAGATAACAGATGACGATCTAAAGAAAGCATAATTGGTCACAACATTGCAAGGCAGGGTGCTGAGTTGGTGTATTAACTATAATACGACTCATCCAGATGCGTCATTAAAAGATACAAAAGATGTGTTGAATAATGAATTCAAAAAGCCTAAGTCTCAAGCCGAGTTTGTGACTGAGGTCAAATAAATTAAGCAGAAGGTGAATGGATCTGCATGGGATTTTGATCAAAGGTTGAAATTTCTACTACAACAAGCTAACCTACATATCTTAGATGAGCAACATAAGGATTGGTATATTTCTTCACTATTACCTCATTTTGAGGTTACCATTGTCATAGTAGAAGGTTGGGTCGTAGGCTGAAGCATTGGAAATTGTTATGAAGTTGGAGGCTTTAGCTATTTAGGGTACGAATCTGGGAGTGCAATAGATTCAGTCACAGTTGGCTAGCCTACATATGGAATTGCAAGATCTCAAAAAGGGGAAAGAGGTCCAAAATGAGACCCATGATGAAGTATGGTGCTTAAAGTTAAAATTGCATGGTCACGACAAGGATCATTGCTTGGTATATTAGAACTATCTAATTGGGGGAGGTCCTATCCTCGTGAAGCCAAAAAATTCTGCAGGAACAAGTAATGATGTATTTCCATGGTGCGCTATCTCCCAAATAACAAGAAAACACTTGAAATACAGCTGTCATTTGTTGCAGAAGTTTGTACAGACTCCCTAACAATTGTTCTACAATTTCTGTAATTCTGTAGGTCATGATAAGCACGATTGTTGAAGCTATGAGTTAATGATGGACAAAACTCTGACATATAGAGTACAAGATGAGACACATCCTTAGCAGGATCAAGGCTCACCTAGAGTGTGCAAAGGATTCCATGGACGAGGAAGAGGATGAGGGGGAGGAGTTGGAAGAGGTTGCAGATAGATTATTTGTTACAATTGTGGGGAACCAGGCCACTTTGCATGAGATTGACAGAACCCGACACACCCCTCTTGTTAATATTGCTGACAGTTTGACCATGTCATATAAGATTGTCCTATACTCGTCACAAAGATGCAATTAAAGATGAACCAGCAACCCACTCAGAACATCCAGATGATGAGGTTAGGACCACGTAAGGATGGGCCCAATGTTAATATAGTTACGAGAAGCGGTATAGATATTGGGGAAGATAAAGTCATAGGGAAACAACCAAAAGAAAATGTACGGGTGTGCAAGGTTGTTGACAAGGATATTGATTTTGATTTACATAAGGCAAAGGAAACTTTTATGGGGTTGAAAAAGAGCTTTATGGATTTAGGATCTTCCACATCAAAGAATCAGAGTGCATGAATGGAGAAGTCTGAAGAGGTCATTTTTGCTTAGGAAATAGATCGATCAGTGTTGACATCCTTTGTATAGACTTGCATGATTCTAAGGGACTAGAATGCAGTGGAGAGATTGTAAGATTTAATAGACAACCATGCTGGCAAGGATAAGCTACTGCCTGAGCAACGCGCAATGCATAATGTAAAAAAAAGTAAGAAAAGGATTGGTCGGGAGATGAGATTGACTCCACAAATCAGAGAATTTGAAATGGACCAGGTGATCCTAGATTTTGGATTTGATGTGAATGTTTTTCCTAAACAGACCTGGTAAATAATGGGAAATTCGATGCTACAGTGGTCCCTAATTCAGTTACAAATGGCAAACCAACAAAATATTATTCCTATGGGGTGCTTACATGGAGTAACTGTAGAAATTGAAGGGACACATGCTATAACTGATTTTGAGGTAATCAAAATAGTGGATGATAGTAATCTCTACCCGGTTCTACTCGGAATCGATTGGGTCTTTGATATGAATTCAATTATCAACCTGGAGAAGCACAATATGTCATTTGAGAAGAAGGAACAGAGAGTCGTTGTTCCATTTGATCTAGCCGAGGGTGTGCAATATACTAAGCCAGTTTGAGATTACTATGAGGAGGATGATATTGAGCAGATCTATAAGCTTACTACATGGAATGAAGATTGGATCAACGCTACGACAGATGGAAGAAATATAATGGGAAAAGGACAACTCTTGCCACTCAGATTTAGTTGAGGAGCTTGAGCATTGGTAGAATATATTGCATGAAGTGTCAATGTTGCGATGTAACACACTTACTAAATCACTCCAGTGTATATCTAAAGAGGTACATAATTTACCATATTATGATGATTTAGGAGATCTAAATTTGTTTCTTGATAAATTTTAAAGAGATGTAATAGAGGAGCATCAGTTCCAGGCATTGGACATCACACTGAGAGCTATGTCTACCAAATGGTGGGGTACATGTAAGAATCTTTTTGCAAATTGGAAGGAGTACCAAAGGATGATGAAGCTGTGGTATGGATATGACAATACCCACACTACTAAAAAATATACAGGGAAGGATGATCCGTGTGAGCATTTGGCTCATTGGACGGAAGCATGGGGAGAGGTACCACATCCTGAATGGGTACATATATTTTCCACAACCTGGATACTATTCTAATGAATTGGTATTTAGAAACAAAGCTGTGACGCGGAACCACAGAATGGGACGTTCTAAAGGAAATATTTCTGTTAACATTCAGTTTTGAGGATAGATTCAAATGTATTGATGAAGAATTACAGGAAATCAAGGCTGTGATATTTAAATAACCTATATAGCCTATCATGTGGGTACAACTAGACTAGAGTATGCAGCTGTGCCATGCTCTGGAGTGCTATAATGTTACCACAGAAGAAGGCGAGGAAGACCCCAGGAATGTAAGTATCCCCGAGTCAGAGGGACAACACAAAGTCGTTGGGCCTAAGGTAGAATTTCCTAACATTTCAAAACCATTGAAAACCAAGCAAGTGAGCATTAGGTTGGAAGAACAACCGAAGTTCATAAATATAGGAGATTATTGGGATGAGGACACAGATGACAAGGTCACAAATTTATTGCGGAAATATCAGGACTTGTTTCCAACAAATTTATCTGATCTAAAAGGAATAATAGGTGATCTAGGTGTTATGAAGATCAACCTGAAGTTGGATGCAAAGTTGGTAAAACAATGACCATACTGATTGAATCCTAAGTACAAAGAAATGGTGTGCGAAAAACTTGATAAGATGCTTGCAGCAAGGCTTATTGAGCCTATAGAAGAATCAGACTGAGTTAGTCCTATGGTAGTTATAGAGAAGAAGACAAAGGGATCAATCCAAATCTACATAGATCTAAGGAAGTTAAACGATGCTTGTGTACACGATCCATTCCCTATGCCATTCACCGATGAAGAATTGGAAAATGTTTGTGGTCAAGAAGCTTACTCTTTTACAAATTATTCTTAGTTTATCGCTAAATAAAAATCGTGTCAAAAGATCAAAGTAAGATTACCTTTTCCATAAAATGGGGCTCTTTTCAGTATACAGTTATGCCCTTTGGACTTAATAATGCCCCTACAATCTTTTCTAGGGTGGTAATTGCAGCCATTAAGGAATTTATTCACAAGTTTTTGGAGGTCTGCTTTGATGACTGGATGATGTTTTGTTTAGTTAAAACGCATGTTTCAAGTCTTTGCCTGATGTTGGATACTTGTAGGAAGTATCAAATATCCATCAATCTGAAGAAGTGCATATTTTTCGTACCATATGGGATACTTTTGGAGCACATTTTTTGTAAGAAAGGATTAATGGTGGATCCTGCCAAAATTGCAGTGATTGACAATTTGGAGCCCTCAAGGAATGTAAAATAGCTACGCACAACATTGGGCCATACATGATACTATACAAATTTGATTAAGGCATATGCGTAAATCACTGTGTCCATTGAGAAATTATTGAACAAAGATGATACATTTTGTTGGGACGACGATTAGTAGAAAAGCTTAGATGTTTTGAAGGAAAAGATGGTTACAACACTTATTCTAGTGTTCCCTGATTGGAAGAAGTAATTCCATGTACACGTGGATTCCTCCTGCATAGCATTAGGACAGTTTTAACCCAACCCGACGTAAGAGATATCAACCACCCAATTGCATTTGCAAGAAGAAAAATGTCTAAGGCAGAGAGGAATTACTCAACCATGGAGTGAAAAGGGTTTGCGATGGTCTATGCGCTCCAAACGTTTAGGAATTATTTGTTGGATAGACACTTCAAAATGTACACATGCCATTCAGCTTTGAAGTATCTGGTCAACAAGCTTATGTTGCGGGGCGGGGGGGGGATCTATAGGTGGTTACTGCTATTTCAGGAGAACGGCTTTGAAGTAGTTGTGAAGCCCAGGAGATTAAATGATGGACCGGATCACTTTCGTGGATTAAGAATGGTGAAGAACCTACATGTCTTGATGAAGGATTTCTTGATGCACAACTCTTTGTTGTGCACGTCACAGATGAACATTTTGCACATATAACCCAATTCCCATCTACACGTAAAGCTCTTGAAGGGTATAAGATGCAACAAAAGAAGAATTGGTGGTTAGGGTTGTGATTTCTCCATCATTGCAGGGCACTTGTATAAAATGGGGTTGGATGAAGTTCTGCACAGGTATGCAATGGATTTTGAAAGAAAAAGTATCCTCACTGAAGCACATGGAGGAGTTGTTGGAGGAAATTATGTGGGAAGAGTGATCGCGCAAAAGATCCTACGAACTAGGATATGGTGGCCAACTGTACATAAGGATATCAAAGAATATTGTAGGGCATGTGATGTCTGTCAGAGGAGTGGGAAGCGGTCACGGAAGCCGTCACGAAGGGATGAATTGCCTCTGAACCTGCAAGTCTCGTTACAAGAATTTGACAAAGGGGAAATAGATTTTGTAGGACCTATTCAACCTCTAGGAAGGAAGATGGGTGTGTGCTACATCATCATGGTGACATAATACTTGACCAGGTGGGCTGAGGCACAACCCGTAAAGGATTGCAGTGCAACTACAACTATGAATTTTATATTTGAATACATTTTGTCTAGTTTGGATGTCCCAAGATTTTGATGAGCGATAGGGGTTCAAATTTCTTGAATGAAACGATTGTTGCTTTGATATTGGAATTCCAGATGTATCACCAGAAGAGCACACCATACCATCCTCAAGCAAATGGAATTGTTGAAGATTTCAATAAGATCCTAGAGAATTCTTTGACAAAGATCTGAAATGTGCATAGGAACGATTGGGATGTGCGCATACCAGTTCTTCTTTGGGCATATAGAACTACCTGTAAGAAGTTGACTGGATAGACACCATTTCGATTGGTTTATGGACAAGAAGCGGTAATGCCAATGGAATACATTGTGCCCAATTTGAGAATTTCTTCAGTTACGAAGATGACAGATCAAGATATAATGGAAGAATTCCTTGTGCAGATACTTGAGTTAGAATAAGATCTCTTCTTGGACGACTTTCATTAAAAGGTGCATAAGGCTAGAGAAAAGGTGTGGCATGATCGCCACATTAAGCAACACAACTTTAAAAATGGAGATTTAGTACTGATGTATGATAGCAAGTTTATGGAGTTTCTAGGAAAGTTTCAGATGCATTGGCTGGGATGATATATCATCAAGGAGATTATGGATGGGCTTGTTGTTCAGCTCGTGAAGCTGAACGGGGAGCTACTGCCAGGAAGAATCAATGGGAGTTAGTTGAGGTTGTACAAGGGTGATCCCACCCTTACACGATGACTATATTGATGTAGGATAATCTTAGTACTTCAGCCAGTTGCAAGGAAGTGAGGGACTATAAACTACGATGCCGTAAGGACATTTTGGTGAAGCGAATGGGCTACTTAACTGTTAGGAAAATGTGCAGATGGGAGTTGCAACAAAGGAGATGTGCTAACAAGATGGGTCCCACATAGCCTGACTAGAAAGTAATTGTTGAAAACACTGTAGATGATGGGATGGCTATTTTTCCGTTAAACAGAGCAGGGGGGGAGAATTTAAGGAGCATATCTTTGGAAATATGCCACCAAAAGATCATTAATGAAGGAGATATGGAGGGATATGATGGATTTGAATTCAAAATGGGCTATAAATACAACATCCCACTCCACATTTGAACACATTTCTTCCAAAGATATTTCCTTGAGCTTTTGCGCCTAATTTTGTGCCGAGACAATTCCTGCATGTCTGACGAGATTGGAAGAGATAGAGAAGGAGTTTTCCCAGCAAGGGATTAGGTTTGAGTCAGATTTTTCTGAGTGGCAGAAGAAACTATGCTAGAAGAGAGTTGACAAAACGGCTGCAACATCACCAGTCCCTACCACAACTCCTAAGTTGTCAAGGCCAGAACTGATTGCCTCCACGGCAGGAGAGAAGAAGGAAAAGAAGCCGCAACAAGCCCCGATTTGGTAATCACCATGCAAAAACCCAATTGAGGTTAGATATAAGGGTCAGATGGATAAAAGAAAGCAACCGATGAAACCCATGGATTTGGATGAGGAAGAATTGACTATGGAGGTTGAAGATATCGACATAGAGGAAGCAATGCCAATTACTTAGATACCACCTTATGTACTCCCTAGGAAATCAATTGCCAAGGTCACTAAGGACCCTAACTCGCTAAAGTAAAAAGTATTTGCACCATTGCTACTAGAAGAAGTACCTGTTGAGGGTGACCTATTGGCCCGTCCACCATTTTTGAAGATGGAGGACAAGGATTTGGGCGATCAGGCAAAGTTTCCACAGTTGGAACCCAACTAATATTTGAAATTGGTCTACTACAAGGAGTCAAGTGTCACAAGTCTGGAACTAATGAAGTGGCGGCCAAAATTGAGTACGTAAGATTTCTCAACATGCTGTGGGTCCCACACTTTAGCCACAACATAATTAATACTATCTGTGTGCATCAATTGTTGGCGTTGTTTCATGATGGGTGCCTCTAGTTGGGAGGGCCCATTGTAATTGATGATATGCTGGTCGATAGAATCACCTTGTTACCTTATCAGGGCATGAACCCTGCAGATGCTTTTGTGGGGAAGTCGCAGGAGAAGAAGCTCACAGATCAGATGAAGAGCGACTTCGAGTTGCTGAAGAAGCTACGTGACTATGTCATTAGCTCCATATCAGATGGAGCTGTGTAGTTTGCTTCATAGATTTTGGTATGAAAAGTAATGTGAAAGTGTCGCATCGATGAAGTGTCAGCACCAGTAGTATCTTTAGTTGCACAGTGTAGTAAAGGGGTCCAATACAATTGGGAAAAGTACCTCTGTCACTATTTCCTGGAGGATTTATGCAAAGCTTAGGAGGATGGAAAGGAACATGGAAAAATTTATGGGCTAATATTCGTAGGTGGGCTAATTTTCCATGATTTTTCCAAAAAAAAAAGATTTGTTAGTTTCCATTTTTTATAAAAAAAAAAATCACCCAAATTTTAAAATATCAAATTATTTTGCCTTAATAATCACCAGAATTATGGAGAGAGTATATAAAATCATTATAAATTTGAATAATTTTACAAATGCATCAATAAACATTTTATAGTTTTCATATTAGGGACTAGTGAGATTCGCCAATATTTTTAAACTTCAAGATAATTTTCCATCCTTAAAATTTCCCGTGGAAAGGAATTCCAGTACACATGGTTACTTTTTTTGATCACATTGGTAGCATGGAGGATGCTTGAGAATAGCTTAGTTCCCAACATAGGATCCAAACTGGTGCGAGGTTGCAAAATTTGCCTTGCTGTGGGAGATGAAGGATCCTGACTTCATCATTGAAAAAAATATATTCTGGGTATTGTTCGAGTCACAGTTGCGAATGGTGATCAACCAATGACCGCAATTGTCACCTAGTTTACATGCACAATACACACATATTATAGATTTCAAGGTTAGTTTTCACAATTTATCCATACGCGCAAAGAAGGATTCCATAGGAACATGACATAAGTTGCCATATTTAGTCGTAGAGGATGACATTATGGGAGTCATCAGCAAATGACCAAGTGAGTGGCTCACCCCATCTAGCGAAGCTATAGGAATAGGTAAAGCCACAAAGGGAGAAAGGTGGAAAACAACAGCTGCAACAACAACCCAAAAAATTCAAAGAGAAAGAAGCACATAAGGCTTCTAGGAAATAAAAATATGTAGATAAGGCTTCTACAAAAGAAAAGGCAACACAGAAAGAAAAGGCTTATGCAAAAGAGAAGGAAGCACCAAAAAAAAAAAGTTGCACAAGTAGCCACATCACGGGTCACTATTGACCTCGAAGAACTTGAGATAGATCGCATCGATGTTGAGGTTGAAACCGAAGGTGAAAAGGAAGGTGGCGCAGGTCCCTATCTCAAGTCAGAGGACTTAGAGTCTCCCTTCAAGGTTAGGAAGAGGCAAAAGCGAAGTTCCATGGGACCTCATAAGAAGCAGAAGTCCGATAAGTCCGTGAGTATGATGCCATTAGTCATCAGAGGGGGACCTTGATGAGATAGATGATGTTTTTCGCTCTGCCAATGAAACTATATGGGGAAACTTCGAGGACCAGTACAACTAGGTATTAGAAAAAGTACAATAGGTACTGAAGTACCAGGGGGATCTCTCTAATTTGAGACAACCAAATACCATGATCGCGTGTAGTACTAGAAAAATCAAAGTATCAACCTTGCAGCACTATCAATCCAGACCTTGCATGAGATGCACCAAGGAGTTTCAGATGAGCTCTGCATATGGGAGAAATGGGCGATGTTGATTATCGATGAGGTAAAAACTAAAAATTAATAGATTTTTGCAGAGAAAGAGCAGGTTTTGTAGGCCCACGACAAGGTGATGTAGTGCAATCAGTGGTCGAGGCCACCCTTACCCAAGTAGGCAGTGAGCTCCCTAAGCTCCAAATTCTAGAAAAAGTGGCCTTAGTAGAGAAAATTAAGAAATTAGTTGTTGTGGTGAAGGAATCCAAGGAGGAAATTGGAAAGGTCTTGTTTGAGCTATAGTTGCAAATTTCTGAGCTTCAACTAAAGCTGCAACCAGCCACTCCTCCGGAAGTCAGAGAGCAATGCAAGGCTCCTATTAAAGCAAACATGACCACTCTGGAAGCTGCAGTCAAGGAGTGCAACCATTTTTTCAGCAAATAATGGAGATGTGGACCTCACTGTAGGAGGATCCGCACTTGCAGAGGATTGAACCAAACATCTGTGAAAATGAGCTACAATATGATAATATTAGGACAACAATGTGGACCATAGCACCTCTGCCAAGGTTCACCCGACTTCAGGAAGGAATGTTCATCTAGACCCAGATTGATGGCTATGTTAGTAGGCCTCCATTATCTCCTCAAGGATGCAACCATGGGATGATGAGGTAAGCCAACTATCATAGACCATCCAGAGCAAGTTAAAGGCTCTGTAAAAAACTCAGAGAACCATGGGATTTGCAGTCAAAGGTCCAACCATGGAGAAATTGGTCGAAGAAGTTCGCTAGGCCACCGCCCAGGGAAAAATAGATCTTCAAGCATTGAAGATCAAATTCAGTAGTCTACAAGCAAATATTGAGGCAATGCTAGCAGAGTAACTAGGGACAAGTCACAACTTTGTGTTGGGGGCCTACTAGGATGGGGTCCTCTGGGTCAAATTTTGTAAAGTTTTGTTAAATATTGTAAAGTCTTCGCATTTTGGGGAGTGGAGCATGAGTAGCGGAGGTCGATAGGAGTCAAAGGGGATTTAGGAAGGTCAAATCCCCTTAGTTTGTTAAGAGTCAAGATTTTTTGAGACTTGCCCATGGCTCGGGAACCATGGTATTGTAATAAAGAAGAATATAAAAGGAAGTCGTAGAAGAATCATAGAAAGAAAGGATAGGAGAATAGTACATGATTTGAGTCTGCTTTTGTCTATTTTGTACTTAGGCGAAGGGGAAGGCTCTTGCAACTGTGTGCACGGAGACCTTGGTAAATCTGCAGCTGAGTGCATGGGCCCCTGCAGCTGTGTGTGCAAGGTTGGAAAGAACTATAATTGAATATCTCAAGCATAATAAAGGCTTGTTTTGAAGAACTAGATGTGTATCTGTGTATCACTATTTTATCTCTAAAATTACTGTATTTATGATCTATTGATTGAAATTAATTAAGAAAAATTCTTATTTAGATTCATGAAGACGTAGATTTGTTTATTTATATGATGTTATGCATGTTTAGCACAATTGGCAAAGGGCATAAATCTGCTAACTGTTAATTGCTGCAATTTCTAGGTTTTAAGGGTTAGGGTTTGCAAAGGTCAAGATAAAGCCCTAAGTTTGGTAGAAACACATCACATAATCTTATGGATGCAAAAACCTAGTTCTAGGATCCCGCAATACTGCCTCGGGTGAGACTACGGCCTCCGCTACGGGCGTCGTTGCCGAAAGGGTTGGTAGTGTAGGGTTTTGTTGGTTAGTGCAACTAACTTTGATCTTGGGTCCAAGCCCCCTCAAGCCAATAGTTACTACCACTGAAAATGAGGCTATGAATTTTCTCATGTATTGTGTTGCCCCAATGAAAATCCTAACCTCAGAAACATTAGTAGGCACTAACCATTTCATGAAGGCCTCCATCTTGGAAGGATCTATCTTCATCTCTCCTCCACCGATCACCTACCATAGATACACCAAGGACTGCTATGCAAACTTGCACTTCTGAGATTTTCTAGCATTTGGTACTTCTTCAATGTCTCAAACACTTGTGTCAAACATGAAATATGCTCCTCCCAGGCAGCACTATATACCAGTATATCATACAAATAGACATTAACAAATGAATCTATAAAAAGGCACAATACATCATTCATTAATCTCATAAATATAGCCGGTGCATTACATAGGCCAAATGGCATAACTAACCACTCATACAAACCTTTCCTTGCTTTGAAGGTGATGTTCCATGTATCTTCTTCTTTGAATCAAACCTAGTGATATCGAGACTTTAAGCCCATCTTGGTGAAATAATTTCCTTGTTGCAACTGATCTAGCAAATCATCTATCCTAGGAAGGGGGTATTTGTTCTTGAGCATGATTTTATTCAATGCCTTGTAATCTATAAACATCTGGCAAGTCCCATCCTTATTTGGCATAATGATGATGGGTGACCCACATGGTGATGTACTTGGTTGAATGACACCTTGTTCCAATAGTTGTTGAAACTATTTCTTCACCTCACTTACTTCTAGAAAAGACTACCTGTATAACCCAATATTTTGCAATGGGGTGTTTGTCAATAGCTGGATCTCATGCTCCACTTCTTTCTGAGGTGGTAACCCTTTAGTATCTTGGAAAAAATCCTTGTATATCTATAAAAAATGCTCCAATTCTTGTTTCTATTTCTTAGTACGCTCCTCCAGGGATCCCTTTCCTCTTATTGACACATCCTCAGACTGAATTTCTCTTGAAAAATAAAACATAATTTTTGCTGGAACTGATCAATTCCTTTTCCTAATTGGCACTTACTAGTGAAATTATTGACTTGCCTTTGTTCACGTTGATGATGAACGATTTTCCATCCTTGATGAGTCAATATTGTTAGATCTCGTCATGAATATTTCATCACGTATGTACATGTATGGACTCCCAAACATGACTCCACATACATCAAGGGGAACCATATCCAAATATACTTCGTCAATAAAATCAACATTGATATCAAATATAATTTTTCACTGTTTTTTTAGCTTCCGCTATGAATCCTTATTTACCCATCCCAACAGATATGGGTTTGGATGATCACAAAATTCTAGCCCCAACTTATTGACGAACTCTGCTGCAATGAGATTCACCTATGATCCTGAGTCAAATAGAGCATCAATATTTGTCTTCATGACTTGTATCTTTATATGCAGGAGTATGGTCATTTCTTTCTCTTCCTGTTGTTGAAGGCTACTGAGATTCACCTCCTTCTGTAATGATGTACATATGATCTTATCATCCGTGTCTTAGCTTCTTTCAACTTGGTTGATTAAATAAGTGGCCATAAGATTCTTATTCTTATTATCTTTCTTCTTGTTCTTTGGGTTTAGCTCTAGATGCTCTGTATGGTCATAAATGTTGCAGTGGTTGCTAGGATCTTTGCACTGTTGTGTGTAGCTTTCGTCCATTTATATTTTCCCATTTTTGCTTCTTCTTCCCCTCCTTAGAAGATTCTTGTTTCTCTTTCTACTTTGATCCACTTGATTACGCTCTTTTTAGGCCTATGTTCTCTAGGTATTGTGCCTGTACACAAGCCTTGTCCACCGATTTGGTCTTGAACAACATCACTTACTCACGTAGATGGTGGTGAAGACCCCTCAAATACTTGAGGAGTACATTTGAGTGCTTTGGAGACATACCCAACATTATATCCATCTTTTCGAATTCTGTGATGTACTCCTGCATGCTTTGGCCCAGATTTTTCCTGAAGTAATGCCACCGGATCCATTGGTACTCTACGTACCCAATGGGATAAAATTGTGGCTTAATGATGGTTTTGAAATACTCCCACTTTGTCATTGGAGGTTCTCCCTCCAACTGTAGGGTTTCCATGTGTCTCTCCCACCAAGTCAGTCCATGACCCTCTAATTTTAGCTGCGTGAATGAGATCTTTTTCCCTTCCTCGATCTGATGGACACTCAAATAAAATTCCAGTTCTTTCAACTAGTGGTTCAGCTTCAGAGCATCAATCTTCCCATGTTATGACCTGATAGTGAAATTCTATTCCATTTTGAACAGGGATTGATTCACAACACGCGAATTTAGTTGAATGTTTCCAGTTTCTTTCTTCAGCTAGTTCTCCATTTCTTCCCAATATCCATATCCCCCTTTTATTTTTTTTCTCTACATTCAAACCCCCATCTTCTCCAAATATCCCTAGTTTATTTTTTAGGGCCGCCATGAGGACATTTACATTATAGTTTATATATGCGACTTGTTGTTCGATCCATGAAAACCTCACCTTTGTAGGATCACGAGGTTCATTTACAGATTCATCTACCATGATTAGGGTTTTACAATTTTCGACCCCGAGATCCCATGAAAATATCAACAAATACCAAAAGAAACATGGATTTCATACCAAATAGAGTTACAAAATAGACTTTTCTAGACTCTTTTACATCAAAAACATGTGGCTAGCTCCTTTTCCATGAATAATGGGGGCTAACATGACATCCTCTCGAACTATAAGTGTGAAAAGAGGAAGGTCAACCTCTGAGTGGCATAACATTTGCATACAGACTTCGATTGACGTGCTTATTTAACCATTGGAAATTTATCTATATGTAGAATAGAATGAAAAGGTGTGGTGCTAAAGAAACAAAGTTTTACCCCCAAAAGATGTCATTTGATACCTCAAAATGCTCCCAGAAGGTTTTAGACCCCGTTTCACCAAATCGGGTCTTGTGGGTAAAAACAGTCTTGTGAGATGATTCCTCCACTTTTTCCACTCCAAATGCATTGAGATGGATGAAACACAATATAATGATCCAATTTAGATGACACCTTGCCATTTTGGGAGGCTTTTTCTCCCAAAAATATTTTACTAAATGACGTGAGGAAAATTTTCCTCACCTTCTTTCTAGTGTACCATTTAGCTTTGCCTAGAAGTTGTCCCTTTAACCCAATCTACCAAAGGCCATGCTTCCCATGTCTTGTAGTTCTGGAGCTCTTTTGAAAAACTGTATCTTCTATCAACTTTGCCTGAGAATCTGGTTGCAAATCCTCCACACAAGGTAGGACTTTTTCCTCTTCCTGATCTAGCATGGAAGGCTCATAGAGTTTCAAATTCTCTACTTTTACAACTAAGTAAATGCACATATATGGTGGTAAACTGAGTCAATAGGCATTATCACCCAAATTTTTTAGTATCTCAAAGGGACCATACCTTAGAGCCTTGATTTTCGTACTAGGACCCTGCAACCTCTCCTTGTTCAACTATAGCCATACTCTGTCTCCCACCTTCAATTATTTCTCTATTTTGTGTTGATCATTCCTGGCCTTGTACTTCTCTTGTGACTTCTTTAGTGTTTGCTATACCTATAGATGGATCTACCTGATCTTATCTATAAATTTTTCATCCCTCACAAAATCTCCTGTAAGATCTTCTCTCACTCCTCCTTGCTGCCCATATGCAATATCCGAAAGTGAAGATGGAAAATATCTAAAACAAGTCTCAAATGGGGACTTTCCTATAGAAGTGTAGACTTCTCTGTTATAAGAATGTTGTATATATGCCATATTTTCATCCTAGGTCTTCAGATTCTTCTGGTTGTATCCCCTCAAAATTTGCACCAAAGTCATGTTGACTACTTCTGTTTGCCCATCTATCTGTGGATGGAATATTGTAGATATCTTCAACTTTATGTCCATATTCTCCCACAATGTAGTTCAGAATGCACTGAGAAATCTTGTTTCCCTGTCTAAAATGATGATCCATAGTATCCCAAAGTGCACCCAGACTTGTGCAAAGAAACATTTTGTTGCTTCTTTTCCACTGATGGTATTTTTACAGGTCATCAGAGCACACATCTTGCTAAACCTGTCAACTAGCACAAACATGTAGTCATGTCCCTTCCTGGTTGTTGGTAAACCTCCCACAAAGTCCATGGAAATTTTTTCCCAAGGACGAGTAGGTACATGTAAGGGATGATATAGACCTTGTTTCTTATTTCTATGCTTGCTGGTAAAACAAAGCATGCATCCTCTTATGAACCTAGCTACCTGATCTTGCATCTTGAGCCAATACACATACCTATGCAAGTTATCCATTGTATTCTCTATAGTAAAGTTCCTTAAAACCTTGGAGGTGTGAGCCTCTATAATTAGCTCTAACCGCTCACCTTTAGGAACACATATCATATTCAGCATGAAGAGTAACCCATCCTAGAGATGGTAGTCAATGATGTTGTGACCATCATGTGCATGAATCTAACTGTACAACTGTTAATATACCTCCTTGAAGTCCTCATCTCTTGAATATGCCTCTTTGTATGCATCATGGGTGAATGGATCCATGTGCATAAGATTCCCCAAAGCTCCAATATTTGATGTGGGTGGCCTTGAAATCATTTCAACCAACTTGTTTGTGTTGCCTTTCTTATACTTGATCACCAAATGAAATTACTGTGAAAACCCCATCCACTTGTAATGCCTGGTTTGCTGTAGCTTATGCTAGGCCTACAAGTACTGTAAAAGTTGGTGATCTGTGTGGATTATTGTCTCCTTTCCCATAAGATAGTGCTTCCAATTCTTCACATCTTGCACCATGTCATAGAGCTTATTATCATAGGTAGGGTAGTTAAGAACTGCCCCATGAAATACTCTAGATAGGTAGAAAATGGCCCTTCCTCCTTGCATCAAAGTAGTTCTCATAACATACCCACTTACATCTATCTCCACTTCGAAGGTCCGATTCAAGTTTGGTAATGTCAAAAATGGTGCTTGACTTATCTTCTTCTTTATCTCCTCGAAAGACTTATGTTGACCTTTTCCCCACTAAAAACTCTTGCCACTTGCTGTTATGGCGTGGAGTGGTGTTGCTACCACTGAAAATGAGGCTATGAATTTCCTCAGGTACTGTGCCGCCCCAATGAAACTCTTAACCCCAGAAAAATTAGTAGGAACCATCCATTTCATTACAACCTCCATCTTGGGAGGATATATCTTCAACTCTCCTCCACTGATCACATACCCTAGATGCACCAAGGACTTCTCTAAAAAATTGTACCTCTTGAGATTTTCTAGCAGCTAGTGCTTCTTCAATGTCTCCAGCACCTACATCAAATGTGAAATATGCTCCTCCCAAGTAACACTATATACCAATATATCATCCAAATAGACAATAACAAATGAATCTATAAAAGGGTGTAGTACATCATTCATTAATCTCATAAATGTAGGTGGTGCATTACATAAGCCAAATGACATAACTAACCACTCATACAAACATTGCTTGGTTTTGAAGGCAATCTTCCATGTATCTTCTTCTTTGAATCAAACATGGTGACATCCAGACTTCAAGTCCAGCTTGGTGCAATACTTCACTTGTTGCAACTGATCTAGAAAATCGTCTATCCTGGGCAGGGGGTATCTATTCTTGAGCGTGATTTTATTCAATGCCTTGTAATCTATACACATATGCGGAGTCCCATCCTTATTTGGCATAATGATGATGGTTGACCCACATGGTGTTGTACTCAGTTGAATGACACCCTGTTCCAACAACTGCTGCCACTGTTTCTTCACCTCACTTTCTTCTATAACAAATTTCTTATACAACCCAATATTTGGCAATGGGGAGTCTAGCAATAGTTGGATCTCATAATCCACTTCTCTCTTAGGTGGTAACCCTTTAGGAGATCGGAACACATCCTTGTATGCATGTAACAACTCCTACAATTTTTGTTTCTTGAATCAGTGGCCATGAGATTCTTCTTGTTATTATCTTTCTTCTTATTCTTAGGGTTTTTATCTAGATGCGACTTTCAACACTTCTCCTCAGTATGGTCATAAATGTTGCAGTGGTTGCTTGGATATTTTCTTTGGTGTGTTGTGTTTGTCACCTATTTATTTTTCCCCCTTTTTTATTCTTCTTCCCCTCCTTATAATCTTCCTATTTCTCCTTCTACTTTGATCCACTTGATTGTGCTCTTTTCAGGCCTATGTTCTCTAGGTACAGTGCTTGTATACAAGCCTCGCCCACTGATTTAGGCTTGAACGGCATCACTTGTTCATGCAGATGCCAGTACAGAACCCAAAAATAATTGAGAAGTACATATGGGTTCTTTGGAGAGATGCCCACCACTATAGCCATATTTATGAATTTTGTGGTGTAATTCTGCACGCTTTGTTTTGGCTTTTGTCTAAAGTAATGGCATCGGATCTACTGGTCCTCTATGTACCAAATGGGATAAAATTGTGAGTTGATGAGGGTTTTGAAATCCTCCCACTTAGTTAGTGGAGGTTCTCCCTCCAACCTCAAGGTTTTCATGTGGCTCTCCCACCAAGGCATTGCATGGCCCTCTAATTTTAGTCACGCGCTTGAGAACTTTTTCCCTTCCCTGATCTAATGGATGATGAAATAAACTTCTAGTTACTGCAACTAGTGGTTCAACTTAAAATAATTTATTTCCCCATGGTATGACTTTATATCAACGTTTTCTTCCATTTTGAATAGGGATTGATTCAAAGCACTCGAATTGGGTTGAACTTTTCCGGGTTCTTTCTTCAGTTGGTTCTCCATGTCTTCCCGATCTCCATATCCCCCTTCTAATTTTTCCTCTTCATTTGAACTCACATATTCTCCAAATATCCCCATCGTATTGCTTAGGGCTACCATGAGGAGGTTTTAAATTGCATTTTATATCCGCGACTTAATTTTTGAACCGCAAAACCCTCACCTCTATCGGATCACGAGATTCGTTTACATATTCGTCGGCCATGATTAGGGTTTTACAATTTATGACCCCAGCGACCTAAATCCCCTAAAAATATGCACAAATACCCAAAGAAACCTGGATCAAATACCAAATTATCCATAAACTATCGTGGATGTTCCACTGGAATGTTCGTCACAACATATTTGATAATAATATATTAAAATACTCAAATTTTACACTATTACAATTTTATTTTTAGATCTGTAGATTTATTGTAATTAGTGCACACATTCGAATGGAAATTATGTAGAAAAGTAGAGAAAAAAAAAATCATCTCACACACACATAAGACACAAGATAAGATCTCAGGGAAACCCTTTCGGGAGAAAACCCATCTAGAAGGTAAGGCTGCTTTGTTCTCTTTCTTTATCTCAAAATATGGTTGCAGATACAAAGAAGTAATGCATGTGGCTCGTGGCTGGCATAGTGCACAGATCCTCTATGTTTTCTCTATCTACTATCTCTCCTGGCTATCTTTGCTTATCTACAGAAAAAAATTCTCTCGAAAGAATGGAATGCATCTTCCTCCTAGTGGCCCGGTATAACACAACACGATAACCTACTAATGGTTAAGTTTGACTACATCAATTCTTAACTAGAGTTAGAAAATAGACTCTTCTAGAGTCTTTTACATCAAAAACACGTGTCTAGCACCTTTTCCATGAATAATGGGGGATGAGGCGACATTGTCCCAAACTATAGGTGTGAAAATAGGAAGGTCAACTTCTGAGTGGCATAACTTTTGCATACAGACTTTGATTGACAGGCTTATTATGCCGTTGGAAAGGTATCTATGTTTATAATAGCATGAATAGGTGTGGGACTAAAGAAAACAAATTTTACCCCCAAAAAAATTCATTTGATGCCTCAAAATGATCCTAGAAGGTTTCAGACCTCGTTTCGCCAAAGTGGGTCCTTTCGGCAAAAACGGTCTTGTGAGATGATTCCTCCACTTTTTCCACTCCAAATGCATTGAAATGGATGGAAGACATATAATGACATAAATCGGATCATAATTTCTCTTTTTCCTTTAATTTTTGTTGTTGTGCCAGACTAAGTTTCATAAGGTAGACCAGTTCGATATAAGGAGGGTCTCTATGCTTCCAATATCTCATTCAAATATTCAGTCCCTTTTCCAAACTTTTGGTTGAAACTGAGTTTCATTTTATTCTTCTCCAACTCCTTCTTTAGCAATACAATTTCTCCTCTAGCTTCTCATATATCTGAGCCTTTTCATTAAATTGTTATTTCAAGGTTTCTTATATCTTCTTACGTTCTTCTATTTGCAAGAGTAATGGATCTACTTCCTTAACCTTCTCTTTCATCAGAGATTCCTTTTGGGTTTTTTTTCTCTTTCTCAACCTCTTTATTTCCTCAAGTGCACTTACCATCTCTCCTTAAAAATCAACTTCTCCTTCTTCATCATCAGAGGTTGCCTCCACTTTTATGTTTTCTATGGCCATAATCATAAATTCCTTAGAGATTTCATCATCTTTGTCTTCATATGAGGATTGGTTGGGCTCACTATTAGAGGAGCTCTCTTCTTGAACATATAAGCCTCTCTTCTTAGTCTTCTTTATGTCCTTTTGAACCTTTTTAAATCTTTCTTTTGGTTCATAGTCTTTCTTCTTCTTTTCAAGACACTTTGATGCATAATGACCAATTTTTCCATACTTAAAGCATTTAAATGGTAACTTACCTTTATATTTACTTGATCCTCACTTAAGATTCCTCACAAAGTTGGCTTCTTCTTCCTTTGAACAACAAAATGAGTCATTATGCTCATCCTTGCACTTATCTTTTTCTTTGAAGGTTGATTCTTTGGCTGCAAACTTCCCTTTAGAAATCCTTATCTCATAGGCAGTGAGTGTTCCAAGGAGTTGATCTAAGGTAAGAGTTCCTAGATTGGCCATTTATTTCATGGATGAGACCTTGGGATTAAACCTCTCAGGAAAAGATCTCAACATCTTTTCAACTACCACATCTTCATCTAGCTTCTCATCAAGCCCTCTTATAGTGTTCACAATTTCATCAACTCTTAAAAGACACTAAGAAATATCTTCTTTATCGTGCATGATCAATGATTCAAATTGGATCCTAAAACCTTAGAGTTTATATTTCTTTACCTTGTTGTCTCCTTCATAGTAGTTTCTCATCTTATCCCAGATTTCTTTGGCGAATGTGTAATCCATTACTTTGATAAGTTTTGATTATGGTAGGCTAGCAAGCAAGGCATGCATTTCTTTAACATTACATGTGAACTCCAACTTTTGATCTTTGGTTACCATTGATAAAGATCTTGGATATTCTTATTCCAATTAATCCGACACATTATCTCCAAGTGGTTGAATGTAGGTCTTCATCCTCACTTTCTAGAATACATAGTTTGTTCCATTGAACATAGGTGCCTTATTGGTAAAACCTATTTCTTTCTTTTCCATGTTCATTGATATTTATTCTAGCTATTAGACTGATCAAAAGTATCCTTCTCTGATACCACTTGTTGGAGACCAGGGCACTGTTGAGAGAGGTGGTGAATCAATAGTGTAGGAATTTTACCAAATTAAAACTTTATTTTACTCTGTGCACATAATTAAATACTTTAGAAATAACTTAAATAAATATAACATAGATTAATTTCAAGAATCACAATGGAACACATAAGAACAAGTAAAGTTCAAAATTTATTTTCAATTCATTCATAGGGAAAGCTACAACTTGTTGTTCCTACAACCAACATGGAGCTACAACTAAATGGAGCTATAATTCCAAATATTCCCCAACACCCACTGGAAGGAGCACTAAACCCTAATCAATAAGCTACAACTTACTTTAGACACTCATTGTTCCATCTTTCATTCATTTTCATACTAGGATCAATGATCGCCTTCTCTAATTTCAAAAACAATTAAGTCTCAGTCACCAACACCTTTAACAATTTCTAAATATTGATAAGAAAACCATACCAACACCTCATTGCACCAGAATCTCTATCTCGAAAAATTTGTGTATATTCTACTTGACTAGCCTTGCTTTTATAGATTTTTCTTTTTGCTAACTTTGGCTTTGTTTATTTTTTAATTTGTGCATGAAGCCTTATTTTGTTTTCCTTTGTGTTGTTCACTTTTGTCCTCTTACTTTTCTTGACAAGTTATCGGCCTTGATATACATTTTTGGGCTTCTCCAAGTTAAACTAACCTTAAGTATTTTTTTCTACAACTTGAACTAAGTTTCCCTGCTTATTTTTGCATTTTGGATTTTTACAGGATTTAGTTGGGCACCTTTTATTTTTATCGGCAATTAAGTTAGATTAACTACCAAATTTTGCTGCCAACACTTATTGTTCCATATTTTTTCCTTTAAGCCCCTTTTCTCTCAACCTCTTACCTATTTTTTCACCATAATATCGGGTCTCGCGACCATAGGATTAGGCCCTGGGTGCTAAGCTCTTTTAGGTCATGTTTGGAGCCTTTTTCTTTTGTTAACAACTCTGTGATGTTGGTCATTCTTCTATGTGAAGAAAACAAGGAGATGTCATTTAGCCACTACAAGAAGCTTTGCAGCTCTTTATATCTTCCATGCCCCCGATTCCTACCTATGGCATAGGCCCATGTGTAGGCGCTTAGCCTAATGCCCCTGCTATCCTAACACTTTGATTGTGTGCACTATAATAAACCCACTTGACTCTACCTTACAAGATGAGCTGTCCCGTGGGGTCCTCCCACTATAACAAAAGCCAATGGAATGAATTAATAGGCTTATTCATCTATCGACATGTCTTGACACCCACCACCTAGCAATACCTCTTGTGCACTATTTTAAATCTCCCAGACTCATTGTGCCGGGATGATGCCACTCCTGCCATGAGTTGGTCTCTGAGTGGTGACATGTGTCACCTAGAAAAGGGCCACTTGGGTGCCAAAAAATGTTGAATCCACCTGCCACATGTCACACTCCTATTGGTTTTGTTGACATCATATTTTTCTTCTATCTAGGTCAATCATATGCTACTACCTATCTTGTTGTCAAAGAGGAGAGAGAAGGTCCTCTAAGCCCTGTTTTGCAACCATTTTCATTTATAATTTATTTTTCTAAAAAATAGTCGAGTTCAAGCCTTTTTTCCTCGACACCACTCCTGAGCGGATTGTGGTTTTGGAGAAGTGTGCCAAGAGTGGATTTCCTCTATTGATCTAGCGATCACCTATGATCGAAACCAATTCTCGTGACCACAAAGCTTGTCTAAAGGGTTGTATCCAATGCCATTGGGAAGCCACCACCTAGCTTGATGTTGTCCTCCTGGCACTTAGTCGTGTGCACTCAAAGAAAATTTCAGTCTAAACCATTAGGTTTGCCTTTGCCGAGCTAGTATCTACTATGGGATCCATTCCTCACTTGCCATTAGACAACGCTTAGCTGTCATGTCCTGGCGACTACCGCTTGATTGCTTAGACTTGGGCATTGTTAGTCAACCTCTGGGGTGAACCTGCGAGGTGGGATCCACCTATAGTCCATCCTACTATTGCCACATCTTCCCGAAGATCTCGCTTAGAGGCTCCACTAGTCTTGGTGCCAATTTTGGCACTTGTGCCAACTTTGGTTATGTGTCAAAGAATCCAGCCACCTAATTATTCTATGAAGGCCGTAGGGTAGCCAAATTATGACTAGCTCCATATTCTGGTCTAGTAAGCCTTTTCAGGACTTCCATAAATGGCATTCAAAAGTATGTTCAAAGAAATTTCCATTAGGGCAAGTTACAATTGCATCTCAGATGGTCTGGTGCTCTAAAACTAGCTCACTGATTCTGATATTTTTCCCTTCTTGTGTGCGTAGAACCTGCTCCTTGAGGAATTTATTTAACACTTGTCCCTCCTTCTGCCACTTGTTGACATCAATAAAAACATATTTCCAATAACACAAACCCCTTAAACATTCTCGGGATAAAGGGAATAATCAAAACTTTTGCATTATTAGTTTAGGCTTGTGCATGCTCAATACAATTTTACTTTTCATTTTGTTAAACTCATTCAACGAATATAAACACTTTGAAATATGTATTTATCATTTAGTTATCAAATGAAAGAAGAATGAAAATAATTATATCTCCAACTTTACTATAAATCTGGCTTGAAATGATATTCAAAATGTACCCTTTTTATAGTAATTTTACATAAATTTTGATATGAAAATCTTGTTACATTTTAATTAATGTAATGAGAACACACCTTTTAAATGTTAGAGATGAATTAAGAGAAATCATGCACCCATAATATTGCTTGAACCCTTTTGCAATTAAGAAATATTGTGAATGCATTAGTTAATTAATAATTGAATTGATTAAGAGAAAAGTATAATAGGTACTTAGTTAGGTGGGAGGACAAAAGAATTCAATAAATGATGAATGTGGTCTCCGAGAATTATAGGGGATGGGGAAGTGAAAAGAGAGAAGTTTATATCAGAAGCCTAATCGAATTAGTAAATCCCCCCTTCTCCTGCTCTAGGAGATGAAACTAGGGGACCGAGAAGCCCTAGAAAAAAGCAGATCAATTTAGACAAGAATATTTTTCCTATACCATTAGATAGAAGGGAGAATATAGAGGTTTATGTGCTCTATGGTTTCCCAGAGCGTTTAGTTTTATTAAAGGAGAAAAGGAAAAAAATGGCTAAAATTAAGTCTGTTGCACCTTCCCACCAAAATAGTGTGCAACGTGATCATTTTCTACATGCCCATAGCTTACTCGAAAAGTCACATTTTTGGGCCTCACTCATGACCATAAAAGAGGTTCTTCCAAGCATAAGATGTGTCATCAAGGGTGATTTTAACACAATAATCCACCTATGGGAGAAAAAGGAGGCTCAAGAATCAGGGATCCCTTTCATGAGAACATGGAGGACTTCATCTCTAATTGGGATCTCTTTGATATCAAGCCTTCGAATTCCGAGTTCAATTAGAGCAACATGTGGTTGAGGATAAGGTACATAGTAGTTAAACTTGATATATTTTTGGTCAGTAGTTATCTATTGGAGCATATCATATCCATTATATCTTCTCATTTGGCTAAGGGGGGCTCATGCCACAATCTCATTTCACTGTAGATCTAGCCTTCATATGACCTAGGCCCTTTCCCCTTTAGGTTCAATCCTCTATGGATGTCTGAGCCAGGGTTTATGGAGTGTTTGTCCAAGGTGTGGTATGTTTGGATCGAAGGGTGACCATCTTTTATTTGGGAAAGGAAGATCAAATCCGTAAAGGAAGACCCGAAGGACTAGGTTAAAAGGCATCAAGAGGCAAAAAGAGAAATTGTGGATCATTAGAGAAATTTTGAGATAAAAAATGGAATTTAAAACAAAAATGTACAATAAAAATAAAATCTATAAGAACCAATAGGATTCAATATGATGATGTCATCCATGGGGGATGATTCACCATATTTGGAGCAAAAAGGCAAAAAGATAAAAAAAAAAGAAACTACTTTTTCAACTCGTATTTTCAACTTATCTCCCTAGGATTTTACACAAATTTTAAGGAGAATAAATTGTTGGATGTGGAATTAATTTTGCATCTGAGGAGTACCCATGTTGCATACTTTTGATGGACCATACTATACGAAAAATGTGAAACATATGAAAAACATGAATGCAATCACATTTTTTTTTATTTTTTATTTTATTTATTTTTTATGTATTTCACATATTTTGTGTAATATGGTCCATAAAAAGTATGAAACATGGGTACTCCTTGGATGAAAAATAAATTTTCTCATCCAACGAATGCTCCCACTCGAAATTTGAGTAAAATCATAAGGAGATAAGTTGAAAATATGAGTTGAAAAAGTAGTTTTTTATTTTTTCCCTCCAAAACTTGATGAGTTAATATAATCTTATTTTATTATTTCCGGTATTATTTTATAATAATCCTTAGGAAGCTCATTTTCGACCTCAAAATTTCTCTAATGTCATATAGAAATGAGTTGGAGGAGATTTTCTATTAACTAGAATGAGTGGAGGTTTTAGATGACCTTCTAAAAGAGGAAAAAGAGTTTTTTTTCCAACTCCACAAACTTGTCAGAGAGTAAGAATAAGTGTGGAGCTTAAAATCAAGGAGCCTTTAGTTGAATGCAAGTGATTAGAACAAGAAATACTTCCACCAAAAATCGAAAAAACATGAGTGGAATAAAAGAGTTAATGTTATCATTGTCAAAAGGGAATCATTTAACCTCTCTAGAGGAAACTAAGGAGGCCACCTTCCAACATTTTGAAAATCTATATAGAAAAATAGGGGAAGGCACGAAGCTAGATATGGAGAAATTTTTGCATCATATTACCAAAATCATAGGGGAAGAAATCAACACTGTTTATGGGTCTGATCACTAAAGAAGAGGTCAAAAAATTTGTTTGGTCATTCAAACTAGAAAAGGCTCAAGGATTGGATGGCTTCACCGGCCATTTCTATCATAAATGTTGGCATATTATAAAATATGATCTTTGTAGGTTAGTGGAATCTGTTAGGAAAACAGGGTTGGGAGATGGAGTGGAATATTCCTTTTTAGCATTGATCCCTTAAGAGGTAGCCTCTCCTACTTCTCTCATTTGATACCAATCTCTTTATTTAATATGTCATATAAAATCATCCCTAAAGTAATAACTCTTAGACTCATTCTAGTTCTTCCTCGAATTATCTACAACAAGCAAGAAGGGTTTGTTGGAAGTATACAAATCGTGGATAATGTGTTTTTGGTCCAAGAGGTCATCCAGTCTAGAAAATCCTGCGGGGATAAATGAATTTCCATCAAACTTGATATGTAAAATGCCTATAATAGGGTTCAACATTCTTTCTTGTATGATAGTTTGTGGAGATTGGGTTTATTCTCTAAGTTCATTAGTTAGGTGTCTACATGCATTAAAGGCCCCTAGATATATCTTCTTATCAATAGTAGAACCTTGGGGTTCTTCAAATCCTCGAGAGGAATATGTTGAGGCCTCCCTCTTCCTCCCTTCTTATATGTCATGATGGTAGATGCTTTAATATGGAAATTAGAAGTAGAGAAAAATTACCATCAACTATAGGGCATTCGATTCATCACGGGGGTCAAGAGTATAAATCATGTGATATTTGTTGATCATACTATCTTTTTTGGAGGGACATCCATAATCATAAAAATGAGTTTCAAGCAAATCATAGAAAACTTCCTTATCATTTTGAGAGGATTGTTGAATGAAGGGAAAAGACACCTGTACAGCTAGAATGTGGGTAAGAACTATCACATTGCATTATAAGGGTGCTAGGCATTGGATATAGAGAATCTTGGTCAAATTTTTAATACGTTGGAATTACAATATGTCTTAAATGCTATTTCCACCCCCTCATGGCTATTGATTTTGGATAATTAAAATTGTAATTTACTCGACGAGAGGTGCAATGGTTAAACCCTACAGGAAGAATGATTTTGTTCCAATCTATCCTGTCCTTCCTTCCAATATTCTAGTTCTCCACCTTGTTGATGCTAATGGGAGTCTAATATATAATAGCCCAGGAAATATATAATTTCATGTGGTAAGGAGGGAAGTCGAACATAAAAAAGTTCAACTGGAAAAAAAATGCATTCCCAAAGCATTAGGTGGCATCCGTATTAGAGACTCATTGCACATGAACCTCACCTTCAGAGAAAAAAGACTGGAGAATTATATCGGTCCCATGTGCATGGTGGAATACCATCCTCCTGTTGAGGTCCCAAACCTTGTTGCATCAACACATGGGAAAACCACCTAGTCCGAACCGTAAGACAAATCCTTTTCCATTTAGGTAGTGGCTCCAACTAACCAATTTACCAATGAAAGGTGATTGAATGAGTGTGTAATGATTATATTGGAGTGAAATATATGGATTTGCAATAATGAATCAAATGGAAAACATATGCATTAATCCACTCTATAACCTAAGATTGTTTAACATTTATCTAGATGCGATCTTTAATGATTTTCCTTAGTAAATGAAAATATAGATTTCTCAAACACCAATAGAAATGAAAAATTTCAAGATGATTATTTTGATTAAATAGTTAATCAAAATAATGTGTATAACTCATAGTGCATTTAGAATATCAAAGAAAATTGCTTAACATGTATTTAAAAATATTAATGGCAGCATGATCAAAAATGAATACATGTAACACTATTCTTTAAATACCGTGTAATAAGCAATTTGAAAAGATAAATTCACTATTTATTTATGAAAAAAACATAGGTACAAAGATAGAAATACCAAATGCACGTTGCTTATCTCATAAAAGAAATAACAACAGTTTAGTCCTTCTCACAAAGATGATTTTAGGAGTACAAAAATGCAACTTCTCAAAATTCTTTATGAAAATTCCTAAAACCATGTTTGAGTCATTCTATTGAGAAAAGTATGAAAGTACAATAGTGTGAGCTTTTGTAAACCTTTCTTCCTAAAATTCATGACCTTAATTTCATACAACAAGCAAGCTCAAATAGGAGAAAAACAACTGAATGTATTGTGCAGAGCGTTGAGGGAATTTAAACAGATCCCTTCAATAATGATTAAAGGAAAACAATTTTTTTGTAGGAATTTTTGGATGTGATTTGCTGTCTACATCGACTTTGTTTGTTCCATCAGATTATTCAGAAGTTTTTCTGTCTATTTTAACTGAACTTCAACTTATCGACACAATTGTCCTCTTCTGTCATGAACCTAAACACGGAAAACAAGAATCGATAAGCTAAAAATAAATGGGACTAATAAGCGAGTTTCATTTGAAACAAATCACGTTTTGCAGGAAATTGAGATAAAAATGTAGAGCGTAATAAATACCAAAACAGAAGTTGATGAAAAGGGAAGGCTTAGCAGTTTTTTTGGAGGATGTTCAAAGTAGTAAGTAGTTTGTGAAAAGGGTAGTCTGAAAGAACAAAGGAGTGACACGTAGATATAGGGCTAGATGGAAAAACCACTTTTCGGACCCCCCCTTGGAGAAACTTAAAATTGAGCACAGAGGGGTCCGAAATATTCTTTATCATTGATCCAGGCATATTAGATTTGAGTCGTTTATTTTTACAAGACAAGTTGGGATTTTCATATTATCACAATTAGTGTTCTGAGTGGAGGCAAAGGAACGGGTAGGACTATGAAAGTTGTGAAGGACCCAGATGCAAAATTTTATAGATAAATTTTAAATTATGTGTTGGGTCCAATCCTTATATTGCAATCACAATCAGCGGTATGTAGTGGGGTAGAACCTTTAGACTTTTGCGATTGCACAAATGTGGGGTTTGTTAAATGGAGTGTATGACCCGTTGGGTCTAGTTTTATCGCATATTGCAATTGGTGGTGTGGAGGACTTGAGTTTCTTAGAACTTTTGTGATAGTCACAGACGCGGGGATTTATTGATTGCATTGTATAATCCTGTCGGGTCTAGCAATATCGCATATCGCAGTCGGCATGAGGTAGGAGGCATGACCTTTTTGGATTTGCGATAGCCGTGGGCAGGGGATTTTATGAATTACGATTAATTTTCCTGTCGAGTCCAGGGTGATATTGCAATCACAACGGAGTTGGTAGAGGGGTCTTTGCCTTGTGGAACTTTTGCGATGTGAGGAAGCAGTGAGTCGGAGTTTATAAATATTTTGACCTTCATAAATTTAAAAAAAAAATCCGATTATTAAAATAACCCATTATTATTTAATACTTAAGGTTTTTTGAAGCCTAAGTATAGTTTTGGTCTCGGGGGCTATTTTAAAATTTAGTTTTTGGATAATCAAGGTTTAATACTTGGGTTTTAATTAAAAAGCTTAAGTATTAAATTTTGGTTATGGGATTTTATTAACAATTTTTTATGTTGGTTTTCTATTTTTATTTTTGGTTTTTTTATAGAAAATAAAATCAAAGATATTTTCTAAAATTAAAGGGTCCTATTTTAATAAATAAATTTTTATAGGAAATTTACAATATATTAAAATGGGGGTTGTTGAATAGTACAAAAATTGATGATTCATTGGAAGAACCAATTATCTATGATAAATGATGAATTTCTTCAAAGATTTAGTAAAAATAATTTAGGAAGTGGAAACTATTTTTCGAAACATTTATATAAATAAAATTAATATGACTATAAAACTCATTAACTTGCAATTTCTTTTAAAAAACTTTCGTGAATGAAAAATACCTATTTACTTGTATCAATCATTAATCAGTTTATAAAAATAAAGTAGGGGGCCTTTTACAACTTGGTTTGTAGTGTACTCGTTTGTCATAAGTAGAGCCACTGCTAACAGCAAGCGTTCATAGCCTCAACAGGGTTACCTTTTAACCAATAACAATCCAGTGTCCCATCCATTTAGTAGTGCAATAACTAGAGGTAAGTTTATTTTTCTTTTATTTTATTTTTTGTTTTAAATGATGCTAAAAATCCATTATCCTAGTTTGGTGACCAGATAACAACAATGTCATTCACTGGTAATAATCAAACTGAATAAGCTGGCTCGTGATGAGACCCTTTGTCCTATTGAAAAATCATAAGCCATTACCCTGATTTTGTGTTCAATATGGTAATTTCAGTTTAATTGGTTCCCTATGATCATGGTAAGTAGGCTCGTGATGAGACCTCTTATCTTTTTAGATTTATTATATTTTAGAATTACACTCTAAAAATTCTCTTTTCAATGGATGGTGAGGATCATTGACTCCTTAAGAGTTTTGGATGACAAATCCGAGTTGAAAGTGCTTTAGTTGCAAGGCAATCTTTACTTTTTAAAGATAGCCTTTTTTTACTAAAACTAGATTAAAAGGATATAATTTTTGAGGTTTTTAAAAGATTTCACAACTTAATAGAAAAATTCCATAGTTATATAATTTTTATCTAGTTTTCAATTTTGGTAACCACTTCTTTAAAAATTCCTACCTTCAAAATGAAAAAATAAAAAATAACTTCAAGAGATGTTTGGAAAGTCAATAGAATACTATTTAACATTTTTATTAAAAAATAATTGTGAAGGAAAAATAAATTGTAGCAGGATGTACAGTAGAAGTTGTTACGCAGTAATTTGTCACCATTGGTCACCGTCCCTGTTACCCTTTCTTTCGCACATTGGAGGACACATTTATGGACCTGTGACCAGTGACACAACTTAAAAACACTTGCATT